>CANNZV010001970.1:0-119847 GCA_947561585.1 Caprella mutica
ATATTAGAAATATAGGTAGTATTAGAATAGGTTAGTAATTAGAAATATAGGTTAGTAATATTAGAAAATATAGGTTAGTAATATTAGAAATATAGGTTAGTAATATTAGAAATATAGGTTAGTAATATTAGAAATATAGATTAGTAATATTAGAAATATAGATTAGTAATATTAGAAATAAAGGTTAGTAATATTAGAAATATAGGTTAGTAATATTAGAAATATTGGTATAGTATTATTAGAAATATAGGTTAGTAATATTAGAAATATAGGTTAGTAATATTAGAAATATAGGTTAGTAATATTAGAAATATAGATTAGTAATATTAGAAATATAGGTTAGTAATATTAGAAATATAGGTTAGTAATATTAGAAATATAGGTTAGCAATATTAGAAATATAGTTAGTAATATTAGAAATATAGGTTAGTAATATTAGAAATATTGGTATAGTATTATTAGAAATATAGGTTAGTAATATTAGAAATATAGGTTAGTAATATTAGAAATATAGGTTAGTAATATTAAATTAATATAGATTAGTAATATTAGAAATATAGGTTAGTAATATTAGAAATATAGGTTAGTAATATTAGAAATATAGGTTAGTAATATTAGAAATATAGGTTAGTAATATTAGAAATATAGGTTAGTAATATTAGAAATATAGGTTAGTAATATTAGAAATATAGGTTAGTAATATTAGAAATATAGGTTAGTAATATTAGAAATATAGGTTAGTAATATTAGAAATATAGATAAGTAATATCAGAAATATAGGTTAGAAATATTAGAAATATAGATTAGTAATATTAGAAATATAGGTTAGTAATATTAGAAATATAGGTTAGTATTATTAGAAATATAGGTTAGTAATATTAGAAATATTGGTATAGTAATATTAGAAATATAGTTAGTAATATTAGAAATATAGTTAGTAATATTAGAAATATAGGTTAGTAATATTAGAAATATAGGTTAGTAATATTAGAAATATAGGTTAGTAATATTAGAAATATAGGTTAGTAATATTAGAAATATAGGTTAGTAATATTAGAAATATAGGTTAGTAATATTAGAAATATAGGTTAGTAATATTAGAAATATAGGTTAGTAATATTAGAAATATAGGTTAGTAATATTAGAAATATAGGTTAGTAATATTAGAAATATAGGTTAGTAATATTAGAAATATAGGTTAGGAATATTAGAAATATAGGTTAGTAATATTAGAAATATAGATTAGTAATATTAGAAATATAGGTTAGTAATATTAGAAATATAGGTTAGTAATATTAGAAATATAGGTTAGAAATATTAGAAATATAGGTTAGAAATATAGAAATATAGGTTAGAAATATTAGAAATATAGGTTAGTAATATTAGAAATATAGGTTAGTAATATTAGAAATATAGGTTAGTAATATTAGAAATATAGATAAGTAATATTAGAAATATAGGTTAGTAATATTAGAAATATAGGTTAGTAATATTAGAAATATAGGTTAGTAATATTAGAAATATAGGTTAGTAATATTAGAAATATAGGTTAGTAATATTAGAAATATAGGTTAGTAATATTAGAAATATAGGTTAGTAATATTAAAAATATAGGTTAGTAATATTAGAAATATAGGTTAGTAATATTAGAAATATAGGTTAGTAATATTAGAAATATAGGTTAGAAATATTAGAAATATAGGTTAGTAATATTAGAAATATAGATTAGTAATATTAGAAATATAGTTTAGTAATATTAGAAATATAGGTTAGTAATATTAGAAATATAGATTAGTAATATTAGAAATATAGGTTAGTAATATTAGAAATATAGTTTAGTAATATTAGAAATATAGGTTAGTAATATTAGAAATATAGTTTAGTAATATTAGAAATATAGGTTAGTAATATTAGAAATATAGGTTAGTAATATTAGAAATATAGGTTAGTAATATTAGAAATATAGGTTAGTAATATTAGAAATATAGGTTAGTAATATTAGAAATATTGGTTAGTAATATTAGAAATATAGGTTAGTAATATTAGAAATATAGGTTAGTAATATTAGAAATATAGGTTAGTAATATTAGAAATATAGGTTAGTAATATTAGAAATATAGGTTAGTAATATTAGAAATATAGGTTAGTAATATTAGAAATATAGGTTAGTAATATTAGAAATAGAGGTTAGTAATATTAGAAATATAGATAAGTAATATCAGAAATATAGGTTAGAAATAGTAGAAATATAGATTAGTAATATTAGAAATATAGGTTAGTAATATTAGAAATATAGGTTAGTAATATTAGAAATATAGGTTAGTAATATTAGAAATATTGGTTAGTAATATTAGAAATATAGGTTAGTAATATTAGAAATATAGGTTAGTAATATTAGAAATATAGGTTAGTAATATTAGAAATATAGGTTAGTAATATTAGAAATATAGGTTAGTAATATTAGAAATATAGCTTAGTAATATTAGAAATATAGGTTAGTAATATTAGAAATATAGGTTAGTAATATTAGAAATATAGATAAGTAATATCAGAAATATAGGTTAGAAATAGTAGAAATATAGATTAGTAATATTAGAAATATAGGTTAGTAATATTAGAAATATAGGTTAGTATTATTAGAAATATAGGTTAGTAATATTAGAAATATTGGTATAGTAATATTAGAAATATAGTTAGTAATATTAGAAATATAGTTGGTAATATTAGAAATATAGGTTAGTAATATTAGAAATATAGGTTAGTAATATTAGAAATATAGGTTAGTAATATTAGAAATATAGGTTAGTAATATTAGAAATATAGGTTAGTAATATTAGAAATATAGGTTAGTAATATTAGAAATATAGGTTAGTAATATTAGAAATATAGGTTAGTAATATTAGAAATATAGGTTAGTAATATTAGAAATATAGGTTAGTAATATTAGAAATATAGGTTAGTAATATTAGAAATATAGGTTAGTAATATTAGAAATATAGGTTAGTAATATTAGAAATATAGCTTAGTAATATTAGAAATATAGGTTAGTAATATTAGAAATATAGGTTAGTAATATTAGAAATATAGGTTAGTAATATTAGAAATATAGGTTAGAAATATTAGAAATATAGGTTAGAAATATAGAAATATAGGTTAGAAATATTAGAAATATAGGTTAGTAATATTAGAAATATAGGTTAGTAATATTAGAAATATAGGTTAGTAATATTAGAAATATAGGTTAGTAATATTAGAAATATAGGTTAGTAATATTAGAAATATAGGTTAGTAATATTAGAAATATAGGTTAGTAATATTAGAAATATAGGTTAGTAATATTAGAAATATAGGTTAGTAATACTAGAAATATAGATAAGTAATATTAGAAATATAGGTTAGTAATATTAGAAATATAGGTTAGTAATATTAGAAATATAGGTTAGTAATATTAGAAATATAGGTTAGTAATATTAGAAATATAGGTTAGTAATATTGTGACGTACTTAGTTTGCTTCACTATAACGTCTAAGTGTATGGGCTCTTAAGTGATTAGGATCTTACTTTGTGGTATTTTCAGATTCCTTTCTCTTTATAAATCTCTTTCTACTAACTACTCATGGTACCATGCCCTAGAACCAACTTGCCACTATGGTTCCGACCTCAGGCCTCTGGTCCAAGCTTAACTGTATTTAAGGGTAATAATGGTAAAGTAATTAACACTTAAAGAGATTATATTCATTGGTCAAGCAAGGGTTATTACAAAGAATATCTCCCCTAGAACGCTCGCAAGTTAAGGTCTCAAATAACTACGAACAGGAGAATAGGTGTGTAGCTCACGAGAGCAAATCGGTAACTGATTTGACTGTCGCTTACTTACAATCATATAGGTTCGTGATGATAGTAATGCATACACAATTGCTGTGTTTGCTTTACTACATTGCTCCCCCCTTCCGAAAATTTCAAAGTTACAATTTACATTTTTCCAAAACTGCCAGCTGGTTTGTCTACCCATTGTTACTCTATATTGAACAATGTTCAGACGCTCACGCTGTTAGTGGAAACATGTATATTGGATCTCTTGAAATTTCTCGAACCGGTAATAAACATATTATTAGAGAATTGAAAAAATTGAGTTTTAATTAGTTCTAGAAATATGTAAGACTAATGTGCATTCACCAAATGTTCTTAAATTTTTAATCTTACCTATACAATCTTAATTTTGCTTTAACAATATTTTTATTTATTCTCAAAATAATCTAAATTACTCCTACCTAATATGTCTCAGTTCAAAAATGTAACAACTTTTTCATTTTATAAACGTAATAACTTGCCTAATCTATTAGAGATCTCACCCCTCCCTCCTAATATGTAGATTTTTAGTCTAAATATTAACAGAGACCTTTGATCACTCCAATACATTACACAAATTGTTACTGCATTTACATTTAAAAAAAAATTTATAATCAAAAAAAAAATTTTCATTTTAATTTATCATATGATATGATATCGTATTTTATGATCTTTTAATGAATTTTTATTCGTAATTGAAGTTATATGAATTTTGATCATCTTTATCAAATTTTGAGACAGTTGTGATCTTTAAATTTAAATCTTAAAATTAACACCGAAAAAAAAAATTAAACTTAAAATTAAATTCAATTGAAAAAACGATTATTATTAATTTTCACTTAAAATTACCCAACTTAAAATTAAAAAAAAAATTAAAATAATGATCAAATTGAGTTTGAGGAAAAAAAAATCTTAAATGCTGTTAGGTTTAGTTTTGGTAATTTCGATTTTTGGCCTTCGTTTTGCCTGAGGCATTACTATAACTGTTGTCGCCTGTATATTAACTGCCTGATCATTAAAGATATTAACTGTTCCACCTAGTTCCTCTAATCTAAAGGGGTGTTTCGCTTAATCTGATTGAAAGCTTCAGTCGCCATCTTAGACCTCAAATTCCTAATTTCGTACATCTTCATATCCTCTTCTGACTTAATCTTTTTTGACTGATGATATCCACATACGAGAATCATCACAACCAGTAGTGTTAGAATTAACACTAAAATGTCGCTGAACAAGTCTGGTATTAGGTCGTACTTTGTAGACCCCATGTTTTTAATGGTTTGCTCCAAATGAGCTTTGTTCATTGAAGATGATTTCTGGATCAGCTCCACTACTGAGTTCAGGTCAAAGTTACTCTGAGTTTGTCCCATCGCTCCAGCTGATTACTTCTCACGACCTTGAATTACAGTTCTGTGTGTCAACCGGCTGTGAGTGGCTGAGAGTCAGTCACTGGCTGTTTGTGGCTGAGGAGCTGTTGGCTGTGTGGGTAACTGGGTCCTCTCTGCCTCTCGTCACTGAAATCGAAACGATACCGTTAGACATGGCCCCTGTTCATTTTAGGTATTTTATCATATTTCAGTCTCATTTTGAATTGATCATTTTTGATTTTAAATTATTTCAGTATTTCATCCTAAATTTGAATATATATATATATATTTTTTTTTTTTTTTTTTTCAAATTTTCATTCAAACAATTTTACAGAATATAATTCATCTTATTCGTTACCCAACATTTAAACAAAAAATTTAAAATTAACATGCATACAACAAAAAATATTAATCCTATTAAAATTATTATATGAAATTTTATATTAATAAAATTCATAATTCATCCCATCAACTTAAACTAAATACATACAAATATTACAATTAAAATTCATACAATTAAATTCATACAATAATTCTCTTACTGAGCAAAGGAAATATTGTAGTTTGAACAATGAATTGTATGCTCTGTTTGTTTGTCTCGCGTAAGCAAAAAAAAATGTAAACATTTCTCTGACTCTTTGCATGTAACTGTGTTATATGCCACGTGTTCGTGTAAATGTAACATGTTACTCATGTTACTTCGTGTTATGTGTTCCTTTTGTGGACTTTCTATATAATGTTTATATTCAAATTTCTCATAATTTGATTTCCTGTTTAATGATGTTAATGAAATTATTTAATTAATTTGTTGTGAAATTTTCCAACTTAGTTAGATAATTTATATTGCTCGTTATCGTTTGATGTCCTAATTTAATTATAGCTTTGTTTTTTTTCACTTGTAATACTGTACCTGGTCCTATCCAATTTAATTGTAATTTATGTGTTTTTTGATGATTTCTAATTAATACTCGATCACCTATCTGTATAATTTTGTCTTTACGTGTCTTATTGTGGTAAATTATGCGTTTGTTTGATTGATTAATTATGTTAGCTCTTATCTGATCTTGAATAAATAGAGCTTGCCTAGCCTTGACTTTGACTATTGATTCTGATGTATCTAAATTGTAAATGTTATCCAAATTTTCTGCTTGAATATTTGGAGATGTGTCGCGGCCAAAAAGAGCGTATGCGGGAGAATCCTTCAAGGTCATATTGACTTGATTGTTAATTGTGTTTTGGACAATATCGAGAAACATGTCCCAATTATTGTGATCTACTGTGGCTACATAGAATCTTAATAATTTGTTAATTTTCTGGTTATTACGTTCACAAATTCCATTGGAATATGCTGAGTATGGTAATACCTCACATTTGTATATCTGATGTATTTCACTGAAAGTTCTAATTGCGTTAGACTTGAATTCTTTCGCACAATCCGACATTAACGTTTTGGGATATCCACAACGACTAAATGTTTTACTTAGACAATCAATTACTGTGTTAGTTGATTTGTCAGCTACTGCGTGTAATTCGTTATATCTTGTCAACATACATGTTATTGATAAAATATATTTGTTGTTCGTGTCAGTTGTTATAAAAGGTCCAATAAAATCAAATGAAACTGTTTCAAATGGTGTATTAGCTACTGGGGCAGACATTAATTTAATTGGTGTATCTAGACTTCCTTTAAGGATTTTGCAAACGTCACATCTTTTAATAAAAGATTCTATGACCGATCTTTCTTGAAAATGATAATATTTTAGTCGAAATTGAAATAGCGTATGAGCTAAACCACAATGGGTGTTAAAATGTATTGAATTAATTACTAAATTGATCATTTCATTTGGTATAACATAATTAACAATACTGGCTGCCCGAGTATCTATTTTCCGATGTCGATATAATATTCCGTCTAATATGAAAAATTCAGCTATGTTCCTAGATGTTCCTAATTGTTTTTTCTGTAATATATCCATTATTTCCTTACAAGCAAAGTCGTTTGACTGTGCAGTCTTTAGTCTGTTTAAAGTCCATGTTATGTCTTCCTGTTTAGGTATGTAGTTTAGAAATGGTTTTTCTTTGTTGATTTTATACAATTTAGATGTATCTGATTCTTGTTCGTTTTCTGAGTCTGTTTCTGAGTCATTGTCATTGTCGTTAATAATTTGTGGTACGTTTAGCTTAGCCCTCGATCTTGTGGTTGCTATATAATTTTCAATTGAATTACAACTTTCATTAGATGGTGTTAAAAGCTCACAATCATCTATTGTTTCTTCCGTCAGAGGAGTTAATCTACTAAGGGTATCGGCTACCACATTGCGTTTACCCTCAAAATATTTGATGGTACAATCATATGTGCTTGCCTCTATTGCCCACCTGGCTAGTGCCGTGTCTAAAGGCAGTTTATTACCAAAAAATGCACATAAAGGTTTGTGATCGGTTAAAATGGTAATAGGATATCCTAGACATAGATATTGAAATTCCTTTAAGGCTAGATGTATTGCAAGAAACTCTAGTTTAGTCGTGGAGTACCTTTTTTGAGTAGAATTTAATGATTTACTGAAATATGCTATGGGTCTTAATGTTTTGCTTTTGGTCGAATCTGGTTGTAGCAATGCTGCGCCAACTCCGATATTTGAGCTGTCAGTAAATAAATAAAATGGTCTGGAATAATTTGGATGTGCTAAAACCGTATCTGATGTCAAAATATTTTTGAGATTAATGAAACTAGTCTCACATTCGTCAGTCCAGTCAAATTTAGTGTCCTTCCTTAATAGTCTATATAATGGGTCGGCTTTCTGACTAAATTTAGGGACGAACTTACGAAAATAATTCGCAAGCCCTAAAAATCGCTGAAGTTGTTTTACATCTGTTGGTCTAGATGCTTCTCTAAGTTTTTCGTTTTGGATACATCGAATGCCCTCAGTAGTGACTCGATGTCCAAGAAAATTAATTTCGTGTTTAAAGAATTCACACTTCTCTAATTTTAATCTCAAATGAGCGTCACGTAAATTCATTAGCACTTGGCCAATATCATTTAAATGTTGTTCATAAGATCGACTAAAAATTAGGATGTCATCAATAAATACGAAACAGAGTTTCCCTAATACATTACTTAACGCTTTTGTCATTATTGCTTGAAATACTTTTGGACTATTGACATACCCAAAGGGTAATTTGCGGAAATGGTACTTTTTTCCATTTACCGCAAATGCTGTAAGCTTTTTAGACTCCTCGGAGAGTTCCACCTGGTGAAATGCACTCCTCAGATCTAAACTAGAAAATATCTTTGATCCACCTAAAGATCCAAGCATATCGTCAACCCTAGGTAACGGAAATCCTTGTATATGGACACACTTATTTAATGATCTGAAATCTATTACGGGTCGTATTTCCCCATTCTTTTTATGAACCACGATAACGGGAAAGTTATACTCGGACATTGAAGGTTCTATAGTACCTTCTTCTAACATTGACCTGTTGACTTCTTCAAGTTGTTCTTGAAATTTATGTGGGATGCGGTACGGCATCTTGTTTATCACTATATTAGGATCTTTCAATATTATTGTGTGTTTACATATACTAGTAGTCCCGATTTTTTCGTCCTTAATCGTGATTACGTCTCTAAAGTCATTTAGTAACTGCGTCATTTTGTCTTCATACTCTGACATTCCACATGATATGTCAGCATTAACTAACCTTCTTGGTGCTGATGGCACTGTCTGAGAATTGTTTTCTACATCAGCACTTAATGTGCTGTCACGGCTTCTATCAGCGCTTCCGTCACGTGATATTTTACACTTCATATCTCGGTTGCCATGCGTTGTAACTAATGGCTCTCCATTAATTCCAACTGCATGTACCTTTGACTTTTCATAAATTAGTTCAGGGGTAACGTTTCGTTCAAATGGCTTTGGTTTTTCGTCACTCAACACGTTTCCTAACCTAGATTTATGAGTCCTATTATTTAAACACTCCGATATAGTCGCTATATTTACTTCGACTTCCTCTTCGTACGTCTGGAGTTTACCAACTATCATATTGTCCCGTAATATGATATCACTATCCGTCGGATTCATTACGAAAACTGGGCATATTGACACTTGATCTCCCTCCTTTTTTGTGTCTTCGATTTTTATTAGTGTTTCGGCTATCACTAAACCGCTATTGAAACTTCTTTTAGCTATTATATAACTTCCTGCTTCGTTGTTTTTGACAAACCCGTACAATATTTGTACGCTGTTTGCCTCAACGACTTGGCTATTTATATGAACATTTCCGTTCTTCTCGCGTTTTTTATTCCTTGTCTTCGTGTTTACCCCGGATTTCATAACCTCCGTTTGCCCTTTTTGTTGAGGTTTAACCCTTACTTTCGCAATACTACTACGGCTGTTTGTGCGTTCGTTTATTTGTCTTATCAACGTTCTTCGTTTTGACCTATTTGAAGTAAGGACCAGCTCAGATATTAAGCAATCTGTGCTTAATAGTTCTTTAGTAGCTATTCTACGTTTTTCCATAAACGGAATTTTTTCTTCACCTAATTTTAATATTTTCTTATCAAAATCAATTTGCGCGTTCGTTAACACGTCCCTTCCTAATATTACATCATATGGTAAGCTACTGTTGTTGATCAGTAAAGCGTTTACTGTTTTCTTGTGGGATTTCGACATTAGTTCAAATTTTACTTCACCTTTTACTTCGGAACGTCCGTTTATGCCTTTAATAGTTACGTTTGATTTTATTATGTCCTCGTGACTCGCCTTGTAATTAAAATTACGACTGTTTAAAATCGTTCTCTCGCTCCCTGAATCTATTAAAGCTTCCCAATCGAATTCTTTACTATGTAAAATTATCGTTGGCTTAGAAGTCCCTTTTATCGTATAATGACAGTCCATCAATCCGCTTAATTCATCTTTATTTTTTACTAATTGGACTGTTATATATGTTTCGCTCATTTTTTTATCCTCAACGCTTAACTCTTCTTCTTTTAATAAATCGAACTTATTTTTACATTCACAACTTGTGTTGAGTGACGATTTACCTTTGCTATTGAATTTAACGTGCACTGGATCTAATTTATTCATGTTCAATTCACTTTCGTACACGGAGCTACCGACCGTTTTCCCGTGAGACCTATTTTGTTTTTTACTTCTGTTTGTATTTACATGTTTTTGCGAAAATCCTTGGCCTGTTGAGCCCGACATTCTCTACCTATATGTCCTAATTTGTTGCACCTGTAGCACTTAATTGTACCACTACGGCTGTGAGGGGTGGGGGTAGGTTGGGGGATGTTCGTGTTGTGTACGTATGCCCTGCCTGTGGGATTATGTTTATACCTACTTCTGCTTGCATACCTACCTGCTGTTCCTCTGTTTCTTATGTCATAAGTGTAATATGTTTCTGTGTCTTCTAGCATATCCTCGTGAAAATTGGCTTGATTCTCACCCTCGGGTTTTTCTATCAAAAAAGTTTCTGTGTCATTGAAATTCTTTTTTGGTATTAGAATTTTTTTATCATGTGGCAAAGATCTTATTTTCTTCGTTGTAGCAGACAGTAAATTAGCTGTTGTCTTAAAAGGACCTTCAACGACTCCTTTGATGATACTGGGGTTGATCTGTGGACCCAATATTGTTAAATACATTGATGTATTCATGAGATCTTTTGCGTGATTTTTTAATTTGCGTGTGAATGATTCATCACTTTCAGTTGCTGTCCTTACTGGAAATTGGGCGTTCATTGTGTCGTCATTTAAAATGAAGTCCGTGACCTCTCCTATCTTTTCTAATGTACTTAAGATGTCACTGGCAGCTGTAGTCTCATCCTTCAATTTATTTGTGTATAATTCATGACATACACTGTAGATATCCTTGCTGTCTTTCTGCACATATATGTCTTCTAGTACCGTGCATATTTCTTGGTATGTGCTATCCTTAAATGTTTTACCGTTAACAACGTTATTAACAGTAATTTGAAAATCTCCTAGCTTGCAATCAGCGCTCCTGAAAAGGATTTTCTTCTTTTCTGCATCATCTTTATCCCCTAAGCTGGATATATGATTATTTAATAGGCTGAGGTGCTGACGAAACGTGTTCTTCTCCTCGAAAGCTGGATCCTCTGGCCTTCTTCTTCCCCTGAATATTGGCAATGAATCCGAATTTATGATCGTCGTACTCCGACTTTTAATTATTTCCTGGAGTTGAGCTTGTGTTAATTCGACCGACATTTTGGGGGTTTTTTTGGGGGTTTTTTTGGGTGGTGACTTTGGGGGTGATTTGGGGGGTGAGTTGGGGGGTGATTTGGGTGTTTTGGGTTGTTTAGTTTTCTGTACTCTGGGTTTAGTTCGTCTTCCAGATCTAAGTTCTACAGCCTCCGCGTTAATTGCTTCGTCTTCTGAGGTTGGCATGTGTTTCCTATCCTAATGAAGTGTTATTATGTACTTAATCAAGTGTAATGCACGTGTAATCACTTATTATGAAAAAAGAAGAAGAAAAAATAATAGACTATCCAATTAAAAAATTAATCCATCAACCATATAATAAATATATAATAATAATAAATAATAATCATTCAAATAATAAATAATAAATGAAATATAATTTAATATAGAGCAATATTTGTTAAATCAATAAATATAAAAATATTTATACTATCTTTCAATTAATAACGACACACAGCAAAGCTAACAGAAATGCATGCACTCATACATCTTATAATTATAATTGCTGCAGTAATGATTAATTACCTTTGCTTATTCATCAACACAATTCTAGACTAAGTAGGACAGCTTATTTCACCACTGACTAAGAACTAACACATAGATCTTACTCCGATCGCTTCAGAAATGAGACTGAATGATAAGATGACATATAATGATATGGTATACTCAACTTTCAGTTCCATGTACAGTGGGTCCCGCTTATCAGGTTTTGTCGTTGATTTTTGCTCTGATGTTAACTGTTATGATGTTAACTGATTGTTCACTGAGCGCTGTGCACTGTATTTTATGCACTGTATGTTAACTGAATGTTCACTGAATGTTAAAACTTCACTGAATATTAAATGATCACTGAATGTTGTTTGATCACTGAATGTTGAATGATCACTGAATGTTGAATGATCACTGAATGTTGAATCACTGAATGTTGAATGATCACTGAATGTTGAATGATCACTGAATGTTGAATCACTGAATGTTGAATGATCACTGAATGTTGCAGTTTGAATAAATACTTTTCAGATGTAGTATTTAAACAAATTAGACTCTCAATTTCTGGTTGATTTACGGCTTTTTTGCATGTTGTTTATAATCGAATGTTTTCCATCACCATTCGTCAACGTGCAACGCTTAACCCTTTCGCTTCCTCCCTCCGTGTTTTTCCAGTTTCTTCCAGAATTTTCCAGAATTTTCCAGAATTTCCAGAATTTTTTTTTTTTTTCAGACTGGTCAGTCTTGTTGATTGTCTTTGCTCATTCAGATTTCAAATTAGGCCATCTGTACTCTCCTTATCCTTCCGATAATTTTCGAGATGCCTTTTGCTTGACCTTGAGTTGAATTATCTTTATACTTTATCACAAAAACTGAACACCTTAATTGGATCGCACCTTCATATAGGGTCGCAAAACCCGGTCTTGCTGTAATCAAATACTCTCCAATCAGATGGTTAACTTAGTTTTTGGTAAATTACAAAGCTTTCAATCTTCTACTTCAGTAATTGAATTTCCGCACATTAAATTCGAATTACTTAATCACGCACCATACGTGGCCACCAATGTGACGTACTTAGTTTGCTTCACTATAACGTCTAAGTGTATAGGCTCTTAAGTGATTAGGATCTTACTTTGTGGTATTTTCAGATTCCTTTCTCTTTATAAATCTCTTTCTACTAACTACTCATGGTACCATGCCCTAGAACCAACTTGCCACTATGGTTCCGACCTCAGGCCTCTGGTCCAAGCTTAACTGTATTTAAGGGTAATAATGGTAAAGTAATTAACACTTAAAGAGATTATATTCATTGGTCAAGCAAGGGTTATTACAAAGAATATCTCCCCTAGAACGCTCGCAAGTTAAGGTCTCAAATAACTACGAACAGGAGAATAGGTGTGTAGCTCACGAGAGCAAATCGGTAACTGATTTGACTGTCGCTTACTTACAATCATATAGGTTCGTGATGATAGTAATGCATACACAATTGCTGTGTTTGCTTTACTACAATATTAGAAATATAGGTTAGTAATATTAGAAATATAGGTTAGTAATATTAGAAATATAGGTTAGTAATATTAGAAATATAGGTTAGAAATATTAGAAATATAGGTTAGAAATATAGAAATATAGGTTAGAAATATTAGAAATATAGGTTAGTAATATTAGAAATATAGGTTAGTAATATTAGAAATATAGGTTAGAAATATTAGAAATATAGGTTAGTAATATTAGAAATATAGGTTAGTAATATTAGAAATATAGATTAGTAATATTAGAAATATAGGTTAGTAATATTAGAAATATAGATTAGTAATATTAGAAATATAGGTTAGTAATATTAGAAATATAGGTTAGTAATATTAGAAATATAGGTTAGTAATATTAGAAATATAGGTTAGTAATATTAGAAATATAGGTTAGTAATATTAGAAATATTGGTTAGTAATATTAGAAATATAGGTTAGTAATATTAGAAATATAGGTTAGTAATATTAGAAATATAGGTTAGTAATATTAGAAATATAGGTTAGAAATATTAGAAATATAGGTTAGTAATATTAGAAATATAGGTTAGTAGTATTAGAAATATAGTTAGTAATATTAGAAATATAGATTAGTAATATTAGAAATATAGGTTAGTAATATTAGAAATATAGGTTAGTAATATTAGAAATATAGGTTAGTAATATTAGAAATATAGGTTAGTAATATTAGAAATATAGGTTAGTAATATTAGAAATATAGGTTAGTAATATTAGAAATATGGGTTAGTAATATTAGAAATATAGGTTAGTAATATTAGAAATATAGGTTAGTAATATTAGAAATATAGGTTAGTAATATTAGAAATATAGGTTAGTAATACTAGAAATATAGATAAGTAATATTAGAAATATAGGTTAGTAATATTAGAAATATAGGTTAGTAATATTAGAAATATAGGTTAGTAATATTAGAAATATAGGTTAGTAATATTAGAAATATAGGTTAGTAATATTAGAAATATAGGTTAGTAATATTAGAAATATAGGTTAGTAATATTAGAAATATAGGTTGGTAATATTAGAAATATAGGTTAGAAATATTAGAAATATAGGTTAGAAATATAGAAATATAGGTTAGAAATATTAGAAATATAGGTTAGAAATATTAGAAATATAGGTTAGTAATATTAGAAATATAGGTTAGTAATATTAGAAATATGGGTTAGTAATATTTGAAATATAGATTAGTAATATTAGAAATATAGGTTAGTAATATTAGAAATATAGGTTAGTAATATTAGAAATATAGGTTAGAAATATTAGAAATATAGGTTAGTAATATTAGAAATATAGGTTAGTAATATTAGAAATATAGGTTAGTAATATTAGAAATATAGGTTAGTAATATTAGAAATATAGATAAGTAATATTAGAAATATAGGTTAGTAATATTAGAAATATAGGTTAGTAATATTAGAAATATAGGTTAGTAATATTAGAAATATAGGTTAGTAATATTAGAAATATAGGTTAGTAATATTAGAAATATAGATTAGTAATATTAGAAATATAGGTTAGTAATATTAGAAATATAGGTTAGTAATATTAGAAATATAGGTTAGTAATATTAGAAATATAGGTTAGTAATATTAGAAATATAGGTTAGTAATATTAGAAATATAGGTTAGTAATATTAGAAATATAGGTTAGTAATATTAGAAATATAGGTTAGTAATATTAGAAATATAGGTTAGTAATATTAGAAATATAGGTTAGTAATATTAGAAATATAGGTTAGTAATATTAGAAATATAGGTTAGTAATATTAGAAATATAGGTTAGTAATATTAGAAATATAGATTAGTAATATTAGAAATATAGGTTAGTAATATTAGAAATATAGGTTAGTAATATTAGAAATATAGGTTAGTAATATTAGAAATATAGGTTAGTAATATTAGAAATATAGATTAGTAATATTAGAAATATAGGTTAGTAATATTAGAAATATAGGTTAGTAATATTAGAAATATAGGTTAGTAATATTAGAAATATAGATTAGTAATATTAGAAATATAGGTTAGTAATATTAGAAATATAGATTAGTAATATTAGAAATATAGGTTAGTAATATTAGAAATATAGGTTAGTAATATTAGAAATATAGGTTAGTAATATTAGAAATATAGGTTAGTAATATTAGAAATATAGATTAGTAATATTAGAAATATAGATTAGTAATATTAGAAATATAGATAAGTAATATTAGAAATATAGGTTAGAATTATGAGATATTAGAAATATTAGTTAGATATATTAGTAAGAAATATTAATTAGAAATAGGAGAGAATAGAAAAAGGGTTAATTTCAGTACCATTCATAGCCACCATCTGGTGAGGGGTTGAACATGTCTGCAACGAACCAACTGATGTGGTGATAGTTAGGTACATATTTGGTGTTTTGCTGTTTCAGTTTGGTGTATTGCCTGACCTGCTCTGTGACCAGTTGAGGCGTGACTTAAAATGACCAAAAAACAGTCACCACTCTACAGACTGCAGTGACTGCTCCATTAACATTTAGTCATCATTTAAATAATGAGGGTTTGACTTGCTAGAACAAACTCTCTTTTATAATTGCCTCTAAAATGGAAAAATAGCATTTATAGAACCTCTGCTCAAAATTAAAGTGACCTTTTATTTTCATTTGACTTTTTCAGGTGTGAAACATAGACAACATGTATTAGTCTTAATTACCTTCGCAAATAGTGTAAGGTTATGTTGTGATCAGCATTTCTTTATTCATCATCTTGTTATTCGCATAACTCAAAAAGTATTCAACCAAATTACCTGAAATTTGGTGGGACGATTGGTCCAAGGTCAAGGTCATTTATAAGCGGTGGTGAAGGTATGTGTCATCTATTGCCTGTGTGAGGGAAGATGAAAGGACAGGGTAGAGTACAGGGCGGTAACAGGATAGACAACGGCAGTTTCACAGCAGTTTCAAGGCAGTTCACGACAATTCAGGTCATTTCAAGCAGTTTAAGTTGGTTTACGTCAGTATCAGGGCAGTGTAGGGCAGTTCAGGGCAGTAGAGTGGAAATAGAGCAATCAAGTGAGTTCTTTTGAAGGTTTTTCTCTCATTTCTCCATCCTTTGAAACGCAGTAACGATTATTGCGTTAAACCAGAGTAACTTTTCATAGTTTTTATCCCATTGGTTGAAGCGACTTTTGTACTTAATTTAGTCCTTTGTTGGTAATTACTAGTGTTAGATGTTAATGTAATTACTAGTGTTAGATGTTAATGTAATTACTAATGTTAGATGTTAATGTAATTACTAGTGTTAGATGTTAATGTAATTACTAGTGTTAGATGTTAATGTAATTACTAGTGTTAGATGTTAATGTAATTACTAGTGTTAGATGTTAATGTAATTACTAGTGTTAGATGTTAATGTAATTACTAATGTTAGATGTTAATGTAATTACTAGTGTTAGATGTTAATGTAATTACTAATGTTAGATGTTAATGTAATTACTAGTGTTAGATGTTAATGTAATTACTAGTGTTGAATGTTAATGTAATTACTAGTGTTAGATGTTAATGTAATTACTAATGTTAGATGTTAATGTAATTACTAGTGTTAGATGTTAATGTAATTACTAGTGTTAGATGTTAATGTAATTACTAGTGTTAGATGTTAATGTAATTACTAGTGTTGAATGTTAATGTAATTACTAGTGTTAGATGTTAATGTAATTACTAGTGTTAGATGTCAACGTAATTACTAGTGTTTGATGTTAATGTAATTACTAGTGTTAGATGTTAATGTAATTACTAGTGTTAGATGTTAATGTAATTACTAGTGTTAGATGTCAATGTAATTACTAGTGTTAGATGTTAATGTAATTACTAGTGTTAGATGTTAATGTAATTACTAATGTTTGATGTTAATGTAATTACTAGTGTTAGATGTTAATGTAATTACTAGTGTTAGATGTTAATGTAATTACTAATGTTAATGTAATTACTAATGTTTGATGTTAATGTAATTACTAGTGTTTGATGTTAATGTAATTACTAGTGTTTGATGTTAATGTAATTACTAATGTTAATGTAATTACTAGTGTTAGATGTTAATGTAATTAATAATGTTAATGTAATTACTAGTGTTAGATGTTAATGTAATTAATAATGTTAATGTAATTACTAATGTTAGATGTTAATGTAATTACTAGTGTTAGATGTTAATGTAATTACTAGTGTTAGATGTTAATGTAATTACTAGTGTTAGATGTTAATGTAATTACTAATGTTAATGTAATTACTAATGTTTGATGTTAATGTAATTACTAGTGTTTGATGTTAATGTAATTACTAGTGTTTGATGTTAATGTAATTACTAATGTTAATGTAATTACTAGTGTTAGATGTTAATGTAATTAATAATGTTAATGTAATTACTAATGTTTGATGTTAATGTAATTACTAATGTTAGATGATAATGTAATTACTAATGTTAATGTAATTACTAATGTTAATGTAATTACTAATGTTAATGTAATTACTAATGTTAATGTAATTACTAATGTTAATGTAATTACTAGTGTTTGATGTTAATGTAATTACTAATGTTAATGTAATTACTAGTGTTAGATGTTAATGTAATTACTAATGTTAATGTAATTACTAATGTTAATGTAATTACTAATGTTAATGTAATTACTAATGTTAATGTAATTACTAGTGTTTGATGTTAATGTAATTACTAATGTTAATGTAATTACTAATGTTAATGTAATTACTAGTGTTAGATGTTAATGTAATTACTAATGTTAATGTAATTACTAATGTTAATGTAATTACTAATGTTTGATGTTAATGTAATTACTAATGTTAGATGTTAATGTAATTACTAATGTTAATGTAATTACTAATGTTTGATGTTTATGTAATTACTAATGTTTGATGTTAATGTAATTACTAATGTTTGATGTTAATGTAATTACTAATGTTAATGTAATTACTAATGTTAATGTAATTACTAATGTTTGATGTTAATGTAATTACTAATGTTAGATGTTAATGTAATTACTAATGTTTGATGTTAATGTAATTACTACTGTTTGATGTTAATGTAATTACTAATGTTTGATGTTAATGTAATTACTAATGTTTGATGTTAATGTAATTACTAGTGTTTGATGTTAATGTAATTACTAATGTTTGATGTTAATGTAATTACTAATGTTTGATGTTAATGTAATTACTAGTGTTTGATGTTAATGTAATTACTAATGTTTGATGTTAATGTAATTACTAATGTTTGATGTTAATGTAATTACTAATGTTCGATGTTAATGTAATTACTAATGTTTGATGTTAATGTAATTACTAATGTTAGATGTTAATGTAATTACTAATGTTTGATGTTAATGTAATTACTAATGTTTGATGTTAATGTAATTACTAATGTTAGATGTTAATGTAATTACTAATGTTTGATGTTAATGTAATTACTAATGTTTGATGTTAATGTAATTACTAATGTTTGATGTTAATGTAATTACTAATGTTTGATGTTAATGTAATTACTAATGTTAGATGTTAATGTAATTACTAATGTTTGATGTTAATGTAATTACTAATGTTTGATGTTTATGTAATTACTAATGTTAGATGTTAATGTAATTACTAATGTTTGATGTTAATATAATTACTAATGTTTGATGTTAATGTAATTACTAATGTTTGATGTTAATGTAATTACTAATGTTTGATGTTAATGTAATTACTAATGTTTGATGTTAATGTAATTACTAATGTTTGATGTTAATGTAATTACTAATGTTTGATGTTAATGTAATTACTAATGTTTGATGTTAATGTAATTACTAATGTTTGATGTTAATGTAATTACTAATGTTTGATGTTAATGTAATTACTAATGTTCGATGTTAATGTAATTACTAATGTTTGATGTTAATGTAATTACTAATGTTTGATGTTAATGTAATTACTAATGTTTGATGTTAATGTAATTATTAATGTTTGATGTTAATGTAATTACTAATGTTTGATGTTAATGTAATTACTAATGTTTGATGTTAATGTAATTATTAATGTTTGATGTTAATGTAATTACTAATGTTCGATGTTAATGTAATTACTAATGTTTGATGTTAATGTAATTACTAATGTTTGATGTTAATGAAAATACTAATGTTTGATGTTAATGTAATTACTAATGTTTGATGTTAATGTAGTTACTAATGTTAATGTAGTTACTAATGTTTATGTAATTACTATAATGTTAATGTAGTTACTAATGTTAATGTAGTTACTAATGTTAATATAGTTACTAATGTTAATGTAGTTACTAATGTTAATGTTGTTACTAATGTTAATATAGTTACTAATATTAATGTAGTTACTAATGTTAATGTAATTACTAATGTTAATGTAGTTACTAATGTTAATGTAGTTACTAACGTTAATGTAGTTACTAATGTTAATGTAATTACTAATGTTAATGTAGTTACTAATGTTAATGTAGTTACTAATGTTAATGTAGTTACTAATGTTAATGTAGTTACTAATGTTAATGTAGTTACTAATGTTAATGTAATTACTAATGTTAATGTAGTTACTAATGTTAATGTAGTTACTAATGTTAATGTAGTTACTAATGTTAATGTAGTTACTAATGTTAATATAGTTACTAATGTTAATGTAGTTACTAATGTTAATGTAGTTACTAATGTTAATGTAGTTACTAATGTTAATGTAGTTACTAATGTTAATGTAGTTACTAATGTTAATGTAGTTACTAATGTTAATGTAATTACTAATGTTAATGTAGTTACTAATGTTAATGTAGTTACTAATGTTAATGTAGTTACTAATGTTAATGTAGTTACTAATGTTAATGTAGTTACTAATGTTAATGTAGTTACTAATGTTAATGTAGTTACTAATGTTAATGTAATTACTAATGATAATGTAGTTACTAATGTTAATGTAGTTACTAATGTTAATGTAATTACTAATGTTAATGTAGTTACTAATGTTAATGTAGTTACTAATGTTAATGTAGTTACTAATGTTAATGTAGTTACTAATGTTAATGTAGTTACTAATGTTAATGTAATTACTAATGTTAATGTGGTTACTAATGTTAATGTAATTACTAATGTTAATGTAGTTACTAATGTTAATGTAGTTACTAATGTTAATGTAGTTACTAAAGTTAATGTAGTTACTAATGTTAATGTAATTACTAATGTTAATGTAGTTACTAATGTTAATGTAGTTACTAATGTTAATGCAGTTACTAATGTTAATGTAGTTACTAAAGTTAATGTAGTTACTAATGTTAATGTAATTACTAATGTTAATGTAGTTACTAATGTTAATGTAGTTACTAATGTTAATGCAGTTACTAATGTTAATGTAATTACTAATGTTAATGTAGTTACTAATGTTAATGTAGTTACTAATGTTAATGTAGTTACTAATGTTAATGTAATTACTAATGTTAATGTAGTTACTAATGTTAATGTAGTTACTAATGTTAATGTAGTTACTAATGTTAATGTAATTACTAATGTTAATGTAATTACTAATGTTAATGTAGTTACTAATGTTAATGTAGTTACTAATGTTAATGTAGTTACTAATGTTAATGTAGTTACTAATGTTAATATAGTTACTAATGTTAATGTAGTTACTAATGTTAATGTAGTTACTAATGTTAATGTAGTTACTAATGTTAATGTAATTACTAATGTTAATGTAGTTACTAATGTTAATGTAATTACTAATGTTAATGTAGTTACTAATGTTAATATAGTTACTAATGTTAATGTAGTTACTAATGTTAATGTAATTACTAATGTTAATGTAGTTACTAATGTTAATGTAGTTACTAATGTTAATGTAGTTACTAATGTTAATGTAGTTACTAATGTTAATGTAGTTACTAATGTTAATGTAGTTACTAATGTTAATGTAGTTACTAATGTTAATGAAGTTACTAATGTTAATGTAGTTACTAATGTTAATGTAGTTACTAATGTTGATGTAGTTACTAATGTTAATGTAATTACTAATGTTAATGTAGTTACTAATGTTAATGTAATTACTAATGTTAATGTAGTTACTAATGTTAATGTAGTTACTAATGTTAATGTAGTTACTAATGTTAATGTAGTTACTAATGTTAATGTAGTTACTAATGTTAATGTAGTTACTAATGTTAATGTAGTTACTAATGTTAATGTAGTTACTAATGTTAATGTAGTTACTAATGTTAATGTAATTACTAATGTTAATGTAGTTACTAATGTTAATGTAATTACTAATGTTAATGTAGTTACTAATGTTAATGTAGTTACTAATGTTAATGTAGTTACTAATGTTAATGTAGTTACTAATGTTAATGTAATTACTAATGTTAATGTAGTTTCTAATGTTAATGTAATTACTAATGTTAATGTAGTTACTAATGTTAATGTAGTTACTAATTTTAATGCAGTTACTAATGTTAATGTAATTACTAATGTTAATGTAATTACTAATGTTAATGTAGTTACTAATGTTAATGTAATTACTAATGTTAATGTAATTACTAATGTTAATGTAATTACTAATGTTAATGTAGTTACTAATGTTAATGTAGTTACTAATGTTAATGTAGTTACTAATGTTAATGTAGTTACTAATGTTAATGTAGGTACTAATGTTAATGTAATTACTAATGTTAATGTAGTTACTAATGTTAATGTAGTTACTAATGTTAATGTAATTACTAATGTTAATGTAGTTACTAATGTTAATGTAATTACTAATGTTAATGTAGTTACTAATGTTAATATAGTTACTAATGTTAATGTAATTACTAATGTTAATGTGGTTACTAATGTTAATGTAGTTACTAATGTTAATGTAGTTACTAATGTTAATGTAGTTACTAATGTTAATGTAATTACTTATGGTAATGTAATTACTAATGTTAATGTAATTACTAATGTTAATGTAGTTACTAATGTTAATATAGTTACTAATGTTAATGTAGTTACTAATTTTATTGTAGTTACTAATGTTAATGTAGTTACTAATGTTAATGTAATTACTAATGTTTGATGTTAATGTGATTACTAATGTTAATGTAGTTACTAATGTTAATGTAGTTAGTAATGTTAATGTAGTTACTAATGTTAATGTAGTTACTAATGTTAATATAGTTACTAATGTTAATGTAGTTACTAATGTTAATGTAGTTACTAATGTTAATGTAATTACTAATGTTAATGTAATTACTAATGTTAATGTAATTACTAATGTTAATGTAATTACTAATGTTAATGTAATTACTAATGTTAATGTATTTACTAATGTTAATGTAGTTACTAATGTTAATATAGTTACTAATGTTAATATAGTTACTAATGTTAATATAGTTACTAATGTTAATATAGTTACTAATGTTAATGTAGTTACTAATGTTAATGTAGTTACTAATATTAATGTAATTACTAATGTTAATGTAATTACTAATGTTAATGTAGTTACTAATGTTAATGTAGTTACTAATGTTAATGTAATTACTAATGTTAATGTAGTTACTAATGTTAATGTAATTACTAATGTTAATGTAGTTACTAATGTTAATGTAGTTACTAATGTTAATGTAATTACTAATGTTAATGTAGTTACTAATGTTAATGTAGTTACTAATGTTTATGTAGTTACTAATGTTAATATAGTTACTAATGTTAATGTAGTTACTAATGTTAATGTAATTACTAATGTTAATGTAGTTACTAATGTTAATGTAGTTACTAATGTTAATGTAGTTACTAATGTTAATGTAGTTACTAATGTTAATATAGTTACTAATGTTAATGTAGTTACTATAATGTTAATGTAGTTACTAATGTTAATATAGTTACTAATGTTAATGTAGTTACTAATGTTAATGTAATTACTAATGTTAATGTAGTTACTAATGTTAATGTAGTTACTAATGTTAATGTAGTTACTAATGTTAATGTAGTTACTAATGTTAATGTAATTACTAATGTTAATGTAATTACTAATGTTAATGTAGTTACTAATGTTAATATAGTTACTAATGTTAATGTAGTTACTAATGTTAATGTAGTTACTAATGTTAATGTAGTTACTAATGTTAATGTAGTTACTAATGTTAATGTAGTTACTTATGTTAATGTAGTTACTAATGTTAATGTAATTACTAATGTTAATGTAATTACTAATGTTAATGTAATTACTAATGTTAATGTAGTTACTAATGTTAATGTAGTTACTAATGTTAATGTAGTTACTAATGTTAATGTAGTTTCTAATGTTAATGTAGTTACTAATGTTAATGTAGTTACTAATGTTAATGTAATTACTAATGTTTGATGTTAATGTAATTACTAATGTTAATGTAGTTACTAATGTTAATGTAGTTACTAATGTTAATGTAGTTACTAATGTTAATGTAGTTACTAATGTTAATATAGTTACTAATGTTAATGTAGTTACTAATGTTAATGTAGTTACTAATGTTAATGTAGTTACTAATGTTAATGTAATTACTAATGTTAATGTAATTACTAATGTTAATGTAGTTACTAATGTTAATGTAGTTACTAATGTTAATGTAGTTACTAATGTTAATGTAGTTACTAATGTTAATGTAGTTACTAATGTTAATGTAGTTACTAATGTTAATGTAGTTACTAATGTTAATGTAATTACTAATGTTAATGTAATTACTAATGTTAATGTAATTACTAATGTTAATGTAGTTACTAATGTTAATGTAGTTACTAATGTTAATGTAGTTACTAATGTTAATGTAGTTACTAATGTTAATGTAGTTACTAATGTTAATGTAGTTACTAATGTTAATGTAATTACTAATGTTTGATGTTAATGTAATTACTAATGTTAATGTAGTTACTAATGTTAATGTAGTTACTAATGGTAATGTAGTTACTAATGTTAATGTAGTTACTAATGTTAATATAGTTACTAATGTTAATGTAGTTACTAATGTCAATGTAGTTACTAATGTTAATGTAGTTACTAATGTTAATGTAGTTACTAATGTTAATGTAATTACTAATGTTAATGTAATTACTAATGTTAATGTAGTTACTAATGTTAATGTAGTTACTAATGTTAATGTAATTACTAATGTTAATGTAGTTACTAATGTTAATGTAATTACTAATGTTAATGTAGTTACTAATGGTAATGTAGTTACTAATGTTAATGTAGTTACTAATGTTAATATAATTACTAATGTTAATGTAATTACTAATGTTAATGTAATTACTAATGTTAATGTAGTTACTAATGTTAATGTAGTTACTAATGTTAATGTAGTTACTAATGTTAATGTAGTTACTAATGTTAATGTAGTTACTAATGTTAATGTAGTTACTAATGTTAATATAGTTACTAATGTTAATATAGTTACTAATGTTAATGTAGTTACTAATGTTAATATAGTTACTAATGTTAATGTAATTACTAATGTTAATATAGTTACTAATGTTAATATAGTTACTAATGTTAATATAGTTACTAATGTTAATGTAGTTACTAATGTTAATGTAGTTACTAATGTTAATGTAATTACTAATGTTAATGTAGTTACTAATATTAATGTAGTCACTAATGTTAATGTAGTTACTAATGTTAATGTAGTTACTAATGTTAATGTAGTTACCAATGGTTATGTAGTTACTATTGTTAATGTAGTTACTAATGTTAATGTAGTTACTAATGTTAATGTAGTTACTAATGTTAATATAGTTACTAATGTTAATGTAGTTACTAATGTTAATGTAGTTACAAATGTTAATGTAATTACTAATGTTAATGTAGTTACTAATGTTAATGTAGTTACTAATGTTAATGTAGTTACTAATGTTAATGTAGTTACTAATGTTAATGTAGTTACTATTGTTAATGTAGTTACTAATGTTAATGTAATTACTAATGTTAATATAGTTACTAATGTTAATGTAGTTACTAATGTTAATGTAGTTACTAATGTTAATGTAATTACTAATGTTAATGTAATTACTAATGTTAATGTAGTTACTAATGTTAATATAGTTACTAATGTTAATGTAGTTACTAATGTTAATGTAGTTACTAATGTTAATGTAGTTACTAATGTTAATGTAGTTACTAATGTTAATGTAGTTACTAATGTTAATGTAGTTACTAATGTTAATGTAATTACTAATGTTAATGTAATTACTAATGTTAATGTAATTACTAATGTTAATGTAGTTACTAATGTTAATTTAGTTACTAATGTTAATGTAGTTACTAATGTTAATGTAGTTACTAATGTTAATGTAGTTACTAATGTTAATGTAGTTACTAATGTTAATGTAATTACTAATGTTTGATGTTAATGTAATTACTAATGTTAATGTAGTTACTAATGTTAATGTAGTTACTAATGTTAATGTAGTTACTAATGTTAATGTAGTTACTAATGTTAATATAGTTACTAATGTTAATGTAGTTACTAATGTCAATGTAGTTACTAATGTTAATGTAGTTACTAATGTTAATGTAGTTACTAATGTTAATGTAATTACTAATGTTAATGTAATTACTAATGTTAATGTAATTACTAATGTTAATGTAGTTACTAATGTTAATGTAATTACTAATGTTAATGTAGTTACTAATGGTAATGTAGTTACTAATGTTAATGTAGTTACTAATGTTAATGTAATTACTAATGTTAATGTAATTACTAATGTTAATGTAATTGCTAATGTTAATGTAGTTACTAATGTTAATGTAGTTACTAATGTTAATGTAGTTACTAATGTTAATGTAGTTACTAATGTTAATGTAGTTACTAATGTTAATGTAGTTACTTATGTTAATGTAATTACTAATGTTAATGTAGTTACTAATGTTAATGTAGTTACTAATGTTAATGTAGTTACTAATGTTAATGTAGTTACTAATGTTAATGTAGTTACTAATGTTAATGTAGTTACTAATGTTAATGTAATTACTAATGTTAATGTAGTTACTAATGTTAATGTAGTTACTAATGTTAATGTAGTTACTAATGTTAATGTAGTTACTAATGTTAATGTAGTTACTAATGTTAATGTAATTACTAATGTTAATGTAGTTACTAATGTTAATGTGGTTACTAATGTTAATGTAGTTACTAATGTTAATGTAATTACTAATGTTAATGTAGTTACTAATGTTAATGTAGTTACTAATGTTAATGTAGTTACTAATGTTAATGTAATTACTAATGTTAATGTAGTTACTAATGTTAATGTAGTTACTAATGTTAATGTAGTTACTAATGTTAATGTAGTTACTAATGTTAATGTAGTTACTAATGTTAATGTAGTTACTAATGTTAATGTAATTACTAATGTTAATGTAGTTACTAATGTTAATGTATTTACTAATGATAATGTAGTTACTAATGTTAATGTAGCTACTAATGTTAATGTAATTACTAATGTTAATGTAGTTACTAATGTTAATGTAGTTACTAATGTTAATGTAGTTACTAATGTTAATGTAGTTACTAATGTTAACGTAGTTACTAATGTTAATGTAGTTACTAATGTTAATGTAGTTACTAATGTTAATGTAGTTACTAATGTTAATGTAATTACTAATGTTAATGTAGTTACTAATGTTAATGTAGTTACTAATGTTAATGTAGTTACTAATGTTAATGTAGTTACTAATGTTAATGTAGTTACTAATGTTAATATATTTACTAATGTTAATGAAGTTACTAATGTTAATGTAGTTACTAATGTTAATGTAATTACTAATGTTAATGTAGTTACTAATGTTAATGTAGTTACTAATGTTAATGTAGTTACTAATGTTAATGTAGTTACTAATGTTAATGTAGTTACTAATGTTAATGTAATTACTAATGTTAATGTAATTACTAATGTTAATGTAGTTACTAATGTTAATGTAGTTACTAATGTTAATGTAGTTACTAATGTTAATGTAGTTACTAATGTTAATGTAGTTACTAATGTTAATGTAGTTACTAATGTTAATGTAATTACTAATGTTAATGTAGTTACTAATGTTAATGTAGTTACTAATGTTAATGTAGTTACTAATGTTAATGTAGTTACTAATGTTAATGTAGTTACTAATGTTAATATAGTTACTAATGTTAATGTAGTTACTAATGTTAATGTAGTTACTAATGTTAATGTAATTACTAATGTTAATGTAGTTACTAATGTTAATGTAGTTACTAATGTTAATGTAGTTACTAATGTTAATGTAGTTACTAATGATAATGTAGTTACTAATGTTAATGTAGTTACTAATGTTAATGTAGTTACTAATGTTAATGTAATTACTTATGTTAATGTAGTTACTAATGTTAATGTAGTTACTAATGTTAATGTAGTTACTAATGTTAATGTAATTACTAATGTTAATGTAGTTACTAATGTTAATGTAGTTACTTATGTTAATGTAGTTACTAATGTTAATGTAGTTACTAATGGTAATGTAGTTACTAATGTTAATGTAGTTACTAATGTTAATGTAGTTACTAATGTTAATGTAGTTACTAATGTTAATGTAGTTACTAATGTTAATGTAGTTACTAATGTTAATGTAGTTACTAATGTTAATGTAGTTACTAATGTTAATGTAATTACTAATGTTAATGTAGTTACTAATGTTAATGTAGTTACTAATGTTAATGTAGTTACTAATGTTAATGTAGTTACTAATGTTAATGTAATTACTAATGTTAATGTAATTACTAATGTTAATGTAGTTACTAATGTTAATGTATTTACTTATGTTAATGTAGTTACTAATGTTAATGTAATTACTAATGTTAATATAGTTACTTATGTTAATGTATTCACTAATGTTAATGTAGTTACTAATGTTAATATAGTTACTAATGTTAATGTAGTTACTAATGTTAATGTAGTTACTAATGTTAATGTAGTTACTAATGTTAATATAGTTACTAATGTTAATGTAGTTACTAATGTTAATGTAATTACTAATGTTAATGTAGTTACTAATGTTAATGTAGTTACTAATGTTAATGTTGTTACTAATGTTAATGTAGTTACTAATGTTAATGTAGTTACTTATGTTAATGTAGTTACTAATGTTAATGTAGTTACTAATGTTAATGTAGTTACTAATGTTAATGTAGTTACTAATGTTAATGTAGTTACTAATGTTAATGTAGTTACTAATGTTAATATAGTTACTAATGTTAATGTAGTTACTAATGTTAATGTAGTTACTAATGTTAATGTAATTACTAATGTTAATGTTGTTACTAATGTTAATGTAGTTACTAATGTTAATGTAGTTACTAATGTTAATGTAGTTACTAATGTTAATGTAGTTACTAATGTTAATGTAGTTACTAATGTTAATATAGTTACTAATGTTAATGTAGTTACTAATGTTAATACAGTTACTAATGTTGATGTAATTACTAATGTTAATATAGTTACTAATGTTAATATAGTTACTAATGTTAATATAGTTACTAATGTTAATGTAGTTACTAATGTTAATGTAGTTACTAAGGTTAATGTAATTACTAATGTTAATGTAGTTACTAATATTAATGTAGTCACTAATGTTAATGTAGTTACTAATGTTAATGTAGTTACTAATGTTAATGTAGTTACTAATGTTAATGTAGTTACTATTGTTAATGTAGTTACTAATGTTAATGTAGTTACTAATGTTAATATAGTTACTAATGTTAATGTAGTTACTAATGTTAATGTAGTTACTAATGTTAATGTAGTTACTATTGTTAATGTAGTTACTAATGTTAATGTAGTTACTAATGTTAATGTAATTACTAATGTTAATATAGTTACTAATGTTAATGTAGTTACTAATGTTAATGTAGTTACTAATGTTAATATAGTTACTAATGTTAATGTAGTTACTAATGTTAATGTAATTACTAATGTTAATGTAATTACTAATGTTAATGTAGTTACTAATGTTAATGTAGTTACTAATGTTAATGTAGTTACTAATGTTAATGTAGTTACTAATGTTAATGTAGTTACTAATGTTAATGTAGTTACTAATGTTAATGTAGTTACTAATGTTAATGTAGTTACTAATGTTAATGTAATTACTAATGTTAATGTAGTTACTAATGTTAATGTAGTTACTAATGTTAATGTAGTTACTAATGTTAATGTAGTTACTAATGTTAATGTAATTACTAATGTTAATGTAGTTACTAATGTTAATGTAGTTACTAATGTTAATGTAATTACTAATGTTAATGTAGTTACTAATGTTAATGTAGTTACTAATGTTAATGTAGTTACTAATGTTAATGTAATTACTAATGTTAATGTAGTTACTAATGTTAATGTAGTTACTAATGTTAATGTAGTTAATAATGTTAATGTAGTTACTAATGTTAATATAATTACTAATGTTAATGTAGTTACTAATGTTAATGTAGTTACTAATGTTAATATAATTACTAATGTTAATGTAGTTACTAATGTTAATGTAGTTACTAATGTTAATGTAGTTACTAATGTTAATGTAGTTGCTAATGTTAATGTAGTTACTAATGTTAATGTAGTTACTAATGTTAATATAATTACTAATGTTAATGTAGTTACTAATGTTAATGTAGTTACTAATGTTAATGTAGTTACTAATGTTAATGTAGTTACTAATGTTAATGTAGTTACTAATGTTAATGTAGTTACTAATGTTAATGTAGTTACTAATGTTAATGTAGTTACTAATGTTAATGTAGTTACTAATGTTAATGTAATTACTAATGTTAATGTAGTTACTAATGTTAATGTAGTTACTAATGTTAATGTAGTTACTAATGTTAATGTAGTTACTAATGTTAATGTAATTACTAATGTTAATGTAGTTACTAATGTTAATGTAGTTACTAATGTTAATGTAATTACTAATGTTAATGTAGTTACTAATGTTAATGTAGTTACTAATGTTAATGTAGTTACTAATGTTAATGTAATTACTAATGTTAATGTAGTTACTAATGTTAATGTAGTTACTAATGTTAATGTAGTTAATAATGTTAATGTAGTTACTAATGTTAATATAATTACTAATGTTAATGTAGTTACTAATGTTAATGTAGTTACTAATGTTAATATAATTACTAATGTTAATGTAGTTACTAATGTTAATGTAGTTACTAATGTTAATTTAGTTACTAATGTTAATGTAGTTGCTAATGTTAATGTAGTTACTAATGTTAATGTAGTTACTAATGTTAATATAATTACTAATGTTAATGTAGTTACTAATGTTAATGTAGTTACTAATGTTAATGTAGTTACTAATGTTAATGTAGTTACTAATGTTAATGTAGTTACTAATGTTAATGTAGTTACTAATGTTAATGTAATTACTAATGTTAATGTAGTTACTAATGTTAATGTAGTTACTAATGTTAATGTAGTTACTAATGTTAATGTAATTACTAATGTTAATGTAGTTACTAATGTTAATGTAGTTACTAATGTTAATGTAGTTACTAATGTTAATGTAATTACTAATGTTAATGTAGTTACTAATGTTAATGTAGTTACTAATGTTAATGTAGTTAATAATGTTAATGTAGTTACTAATGTTAATATAATTACTAATGTTAATGTAGTTACTAATGTTAATGTAGTTACTAATGTTAATATAATTACTAATGTTAATGTAGTTACTAATGTTAATGTAGTTACTAATGTTAATGTAGTTACTAATGTTAATGTAGTTGCTAATGTTAATGTAGTTACTAATGTTAATGTAGTTACTAATGTTAATATAATTACTAATGTTAATGTAGTTACTAATGTTAATGTAGTTACTAATGTTAATGTAGTTACTAATGTTAATGTAGTTACTAATGTTAATGTAGTTACTAATGTTAATGTAGTTACTAATGTTAATGTAGTTACTAATGTTAATGTAGTTACTAATGTTAATGTAGTTACTAATGTTAATGTAATTACTAATGTTAATGTAGTTACTAATGTTAATGTAGTTACTAATGTTAATGTAGTTACTAATGTTAATGTAGTTACTAATGTTAATGTAATTACTAATGTTAATGTAGTTACTAATGTTAATGTAGTTACTAATGTTAATGTAATTACTAATGTTAATGTAGTTACTAATGTTAATGTAGTTACTAATGTTAATGTAGTTACTAATGTTAATGTAATTACTAATGTTAATGTAGTTACTAATGTTAATGTAGTTACTAATGTTAATGTAGTTAATAATGTTAATGTAGTTACTAATGTTAATATAATTACTAATGTTAATGTAGTTACTAATGTTAATGTAGTTACTAATGTTAATATAATTACTAATGTTAATGTAGTTACTAATGTTAATGTAGTTACTAATGTTAATGTAGTTACTAATGTTAATGTAGTTGCTAATGTTAATGTAGTTACTAATGTTAATGTAGTTACTAATGTTAATATAATTACTAATGTTAATGTAGTTACTAATGTTAATGTAGTTACTAATGTTAATGTAGTTACTAATGTTAATGTAGTTACTAATGTTAATGTAGTTACTAATGTTAATGTAGTTACTAATGTTAATGTAATTACTAATGTTAATGTAGTTACTAATGTTAATGTAGTTACTAATGTTAATGTAATTACTAATGTTAATGTAGTTACTAATGTTAATGTAGTTACTAATGTTAATGTAGTTACTAATGTTAATGTAATTACTAATGTTAATGTAGTTACTAATGTTAATGTAGTTACTAATGTTAATGTAGTTACTAATGTTAATGTAGTTACTAATGTTAATGTAGTTACTAATGTTAATGTAGTTACTAATGTTAATATAATTACTAATGTTAATGTAGTTACTAATGTTAATGTAGTTACTAATGTTAATGTAGTTACTAATGTTAATGTAGTTACTAATGTTAATGTAGTTACTAATGTTAATGTAGTTGCTAATGTTAATGTAGTTACTAATGTTAATCTAGTTACTAATGTTAATGTAGTTACTAATGTTAATGTAGTTACTAATGTTAATGTAGTTACTAATGTTAATGTAGTTACTAATGTTAATGTAGTTACTAATGTTAATATAGTTACTAATGTTAATGTAGTTACTAATGTTAATACAGTTACTAATGTTGATGTAATTACTAATGTTAATATAGTTACTAATGTTAATATAGTTACTAATGTTAATATAGTTACTAATGTTAATGTAGTTACTAATGTTAATGTAGTTACTAATGTTAATGTAATTACTAATGTTAATGTAGTTACTAATATTAATGTAGTCACTAATGTTAATGTAGTTACTAATGTTAATGTAGTTACTAATGTTAATGTAGTTACTAATATTAATGTAGTTACTATTGTTAATGTAGTTACTAATGTTAATGTAGTTACTAATGTTAATATAGTTACTAATGTTAATGTAGTTACTAATGTTAATGTAGTTACTAATGTTAATGTAGTTACTATTGTTAATGTAGTTACTAATGTTAATGTAGTTACTAATGTTAATGTAATTACTAATGTTAATATAGTTACTAATGTTAATGTAGTTACTAATGTTAATGTAGTTACTAATGTTAATATAGTTACTAATGTTAATGTAGTTACTAATGTTAATGTAATTACTAATGTTAATGTAATTACTAATGTTAATGTAGTTACTAATGTTAATGTAGTTACTAATGTTAATGTAGTTACTAATGTTAATGTAGTTACTAATGTTAATGTAGTTACTAATGTTAATGTAGTTACTAATGTTAATGTAGTTACTAATGTTAATGTAGTTACTAATGTTAATGTAATTACTAATGTTAATGTAGTTACTAATGTTAATGTAGTTACTAATGTTAATGTAGTTACTAATGTTAATGTAGTTACTAATGTTAATGTAATTACTAATGTTAATGTAGTTACTAATGTTAATGTAGTTACTAATGTTAATGTAGTTAATAATGTTAATGTAGTTACTAATGTTAATATAATTACTAATGTTAATGTAGTTACTAATGTTAATGTAGTTACTAATGTTAATATAATTACTAATGTTAATGTAGTTACTAATGTTAATGTAGTTACTAATGTTAATGTAGTTACTAATGTTAATGTAGTTGCTAATGTTAATGTAGTTACTAATGTTAATGTAGTTACTAATGTTAATATAATTACTAATGTTAATGTAGTTACTAATGTTAATGTAGTTACTAATGTTAATGTAGTTACTAATGTTAATGTAGTTACTAATGTTAATGTAGTTACTAATGTTAATATAATTACTAATGTTAATGTAGTTACTAATGTTAATGTAGTTACTAATGTTAATGTAGTTACTAATGTTAATGTAGTTACTAATGTTAATGTAGTTACTAATGTTAATGTAGTTACTAATGTTAATGTAGTTACTAATGTTAATGTAGTTACTAATGTTAATGTAATTACTAATGTTAATGTAGTTACTAATGTTAATGTAGTTACTAATGTTAATGTAATTACTAATGTTAATGTAATTACTAATGTTAATGTAGTTACTAATGTTAATGTAGTTACTAATGTTAATGTAGTTAATAATGTTAATGTAGTTACTAATGTTAATATAATTACTAATGTTAATGTAGTTACTAATGTTAATGTAGTTACTAATGTTAATATAATTACTAATGTTAATGTAGTTACTAATGTTAATGTAGTTACTAATGTTAATGTAGTTACTAATGTTAATGTAATTACTAATGTTAATGTAGTTACTAATGTTAATGTAGTTACTAATGTTAATGTAATTACTAATGTTAATGTAGTTACTAATGTTAATGTAGTTACTAATGTTAATGTAGTTACTAATGTTAATGTAATTACTAATGTTAATGTAGTTACTAATGTTAATGTAGTTACTAATGTTAATGTAGTTAATAATGTTAATGTAGTTACTAATGTTAATATAATTACTAATGTTAATGTAGTTACTAATGTTAATGTAGTTACTAATGTTAATATAATTACTAATGTTAATGTAGTTACTAATGTTAATGTAGTTACTAATGTTAATGTAGTTAATAATGTTAATGTAGTTACTAATGTTAATATAATTACTAATGTTAATGTAGTTACTAATGTTAATGTAGTTACTAATGTTAATATAATTACTAATGTTAATGTAGTTACTAATGTTAATGTAGTTACTAATGTTAATGTAGTTACTAATGTTAATGTAATTACTAATGTTAATGTAGTTACTAATGTTAATGTAGTTACTAATGTTAATGTAATTACTAATGTTAATGTAGTTACTAATGTTAATGTAGTTACTAATGTTAATGTAGTTACTAATGTTAATGTAATTACTAATGTTAATGTAGTTACTAATGTTAATGTAGTTACTAATGTTAATGTAGTTAATAATGTTAATGTAGTTACTAATGTTAATATAATTACTAATGTTAATGTAGTTACTAATGTTAATGTAGTTACTAATGTTAATATAATTACTAATGTTAATGTAGTTACTAATGTTAATGTAGTTACTAATGTTAATGTAGTTACTAATGTTAATGTAGTTGCTAATGTTAATGTAGTTACTAATGTTAATGTAGTTACTAATGTTAATATAATTACTAATGTTAATGTAGTTACTAATGTTAATGTAGTTACTAATGTTAATGTAGTTACTAATGTTAATGTAGTTACTAATGTTAATGTAGTTACTAATGTTAATGTAGTTACTAATGTTAATGTAATTACTAATGTTAATGTAGTTACTAATGTTAATGTAGTTACTAATGTTAATGTAATTACTAATGTTAATGTAGTTACTAATGTTAATGTAGTTACTAATGTTAATGTAGTTACTAATGTTAATGTAATTACTAATGTTAATGTAGTTACTAATGTTAATGTAGTTACTAATGTTAATGTAGTTACTAATGTTAATGTAGTTACTAATGTTAATGTAGTTACTAATGTTAATGTAGTTACTAATGTTAATATAATTACTAATGTTAATGTAGTTACTAATGTTAATGTAGTTACTAATGTTAATGTAGTTACTAATGTTAATGTAGTTACTAATGTTAATGTAGTTACTAATGTTAATGTAGTTGCTAATGTTAATGTAGTTACTAATGTTAATCTAGTTACTAATGTTAATGTAGTTACTAATGTTAATGTAGTTACTAATGTTAATGTAGTTACTAATGATAATGTAGTTACTAATTTTAATGTAGTTACTAATGTTAATGTAGTTACTAATGTTAATGTAATTACTAATGTTAATGTAGTTACTAATGTTAATAAGGATAAGGATAAGGATAAGGATATTTATTGAAGAAAAGTATAAAAAAAAAATCTACAATTCAACAAGCCCCTATATAATTTCTAGAAAAGAAATTTTCGGGCAAAATTAAAAGAAAATGATTAAAATATTTAAACAGCATGGCGGTAAAAAATGGTTCCTATTTACTATAATACAATAATTAAGCTATGAATTATAGCGACAAGAAAAAAAAAATATATTTATCAAACTGATGAAAAAGTTACAAAGTAATTACACAACTACACTAGCATATTTATCTACATAATATTTTTTTAATGTTGTTTTGAAGCTACTGTACGAGTTTATAGATTTTATATGCGGAGACAGAGAACGCCACAGTTTTACTGCCGAGTAGTGTACACTGTGCTCAGTTAGAGTCAATCTGTGGGAACTAATTGAAGGATCATTGCCATGTCTAGTTTCATATCTCAAGTTGGAAGAGACAAATTTGCTTCTATTCCTAAACATATACAACAACAATAGAAAGTCATGGAGATCATTCAACTTCAAAATAGCAGTGCTAGAAAAAAGAGGCTCAGTATGAGCTAAATAAGTGCTACCTGTAATAATTCTCAATGCTCTCTTTTGCAGCATCTCAACTGTATGAAGGTGAGCATTATAAGTTCCGCACCATAAAATATTACCATAAATCAAGTATGGATAGAACAAGCTATAATATAAATTTGTTAAAGATTTCACAGACAAGTATTCTCTTACCCTATACATGATGCCAACCACCCTAGAAAGTTTACCACACACAGCATTAATATGGTCACCGAACTTTAGTTTGCTATCAATAGTGACACCCAAAAAAAGAACACGGTCAAGGAAATTCACTCTAGCACCCCCCAAACTTATCCCGCATTCTGGATCAACATCATGGAGTCTATTAGAAAAGAGAACAGCGCCAGTTTTATCAGCATTCAGAGCCAATCTATTTGATATGGACCATGAATTGATAGCTTCAATTTCAGTGTTTAAGGAATTACACAGTTGTCGATAATTTGGTCCAGCTGCTGACACAGTAGTATCATCTGCGAATAAAATAGTTTTGAGGTTTGGAGAGATGTAGGCTAGTTCATTTACATACAAGATAAATAAAATAGGTCCCAAAACACTCCCTTGAGGAACACCAATAATGTAGTTACTAATGTAAATGTAGTTACTAATGTTAATGTAATTACTAATGTTAATGTAGTTACTAATGTTAATGTAGTTACTAATGTTAATGTAGTTACTAATGTTAATGTAGTTACTAATGTTAATGTAGTTACTAAGTTAATGTAGTTACTAATGTTAATGTAGTTACTAATGTTAATGTAGTTACTAATGTTAATGTAATTACTAATGTTAATGTAGTTACTAATGTTAATGTAGTTACTAATGTTAATGTAATTACTAATGTTAATGTAGTTACTAATGTTAATGTAATTACTAATGTTAATGTAGTTACTAATGTTAATGTAGTTACTAGTGTTAATGTAATTACTAATGTTAATGTAGTTACTAATGTTAATGTAGTTACTAATGTTAATGTAGTTACTAATGTTAATGTATTTACTAATGTTAATGTAGTTACTAATGTTAATGTAATTACTAATGTTAATATAGTTACTAATGTTAATGTAGTTACTAATGTTAATGTAGTTACTAATGTTAATATAGTTACTAATGTTAATGTAGTTACTAATGTTAATGTAGTTACTAATGTTAATGTAATTACTAATGTTAATGTTGTTACTAATGTTAATGTAGTTACTAATGTTAATGTAGTTACTAATGTTAATACAGTTACTAATGTTAATGTAGTTACTAATGTTAATGTAGTTACTAATGTTAATATAGTTACTAATGTTAATGTAGTTACTAATGTTAATACAGTTACTAATGTTAATGTAATTACTAATGTTAATATAGTTACTAATGTTAATATAGTTACTAATGTTAATATAGTTACTAATGTTAATGTAGTTACTAATGTTAATGTAGTTACTAATGTTAATGTAATTACTAATGTTAATGTAGTTACTAATATTAATGTAGTCACTAATGTTAATGTAGTTACTAATGTTAATGTAGTTACTAATGTTAATGTAGTTACTAATGTTAATGTAGTTACTATTGTTAATGTAGTTACTAATGTTAATGTAGTTACTAATGTTAATATAGTTACTAATGTTAATGTAGTTACTAATGTTAATGTAGTTACTAATGTTAATGTAGTTACTATTGTTAATGTAGTTACTAATGTTAATGTAGTTACTAAAGTTAATGTAATTACTAATGTTAATATAGTTACTAATGTTAATGTAGTTACTAATGTTAATGTAGTTACTAATGTTAATATAGTTACTAATGTTAATGTAGTTACTAATGTTAATGTAATTACTAATGTTAATGTAATTACTAATGTTAATGTAGTTACTAATGTTAATGTAGTTACTAATGTTAATGTAGTTACTAATGTTAATGTAGTTACTAATGTTAATGTAGTTACTAATGTTAATGTAGTTACTAATGTTAATGTAGTTACTAATGTTAACGTAATTACTAATGTTAATGTAGTTACTAATGTTAATGTAGTTACTAATGTTAATGTAGTTACTAATGTTAATGTAGTTACTAATGTTAATGTAATTACTAATGTTAATGTATTTACTAATGTTAATGTAGTTACTAATGTTAATGTAGTTACTAATGTTAATGTAGTTACTAATGTTAATGTAGTTACTAATGTTAATGTAGTTACTAATGTTAATGTAGTTATTAATGTTAATGTAATTACTAATGTTAATGTAGTTACTAATGTTAATGTAGTTACTAATGTTAATGTAGTTACTAATGTTAATGTAGTTACTAATGTTAATGTAGTTACTAATGTTAATGTAGTTACTAATGTTAATGTAGTTACTAATGTTAATGTAGTTACTAATGTTAACGTAATTACTAATGTTAATGTAGTTACTAATGTTAATGTAGTTACTAATGTTAATGTAGTTACTAATGTTAATGTAGTTACTAATGTTAATGTAGTTACTAATGTTAATGTAATTACTAATGTTAATGTAGTTACTAATGTTAATGTAGTTACTAATGTTAATGTAGTTACTAATGTTAATGTGGTTACTAATGTTAATGTAATTACTAATGTTAATGTAGTTACTAATGTTCATGTAGTTACTTATGTTAATGTAATTACTAATGTTAATGTTGTTACTAATGTTAATATAGTTACTAATGTTAATATAGTTACTAATGTTAATATAGTTACTAATGTTAATGTAGTTACTAATGTTAATGTAGTTACTAATGTTAATGTAGTTACTAATGTTAATGTAATTACTAATGTTAATGTAGTTACTAATGTTAATGTAGTTACTAATGTTAATGTAGTTACTAATGTTAATGTAGTTACTAATGTTAATGTAGTTACTAATGTTAATGTAGTTACTAATGTTAATGTAGTTACTAATGTTAATGTAATTACTAATGTTAATATAGTTACTAATGTTAATGTAATTACTAATGTTAATATAGTTACTAATGTTAATGTAGTTACTAATGTTAATGTAGTTACTAATATTAATGTAGTTACTAATGTTAATGTAGTTACTAATGTTAATGTAGTTACTAATGTTAATGTAGTTACTAATGTTAATATAGTTACTAATGTTTATGTAATTACTAATGTTAATGTAGTTACTAATGTTAATGTAATTACTAATGTTAATGTAGTTATTAATGTTAATGTAATTACTAATGTTAATGTAGTTACTAATGTTAATGTAGTTACTAATGTTAATATAGTTACTAATGTTAATGTAGTTACTAATGTTAATGTAGTTACTAATGTTAATATAGTTACTAATGTTAATGTAGTTACTAATGTTAATGTAGTTACTAATGTTAATGTAGTTACTAATGTTAATGTAGTTACTAATGTTAATGTAGTTACTAATGTTAATGTAGTTACTAATGTTAATGTAGTTACTAATGTTAATGTAGTTACTAATGTTAATGTAGTTACTAATGTTAATATAGTTACTAATGTTAATGTAGTTACTAATGTTAATGTAGTTACTAATGTTAATGTAGTTACTAATGTTAATGTAGTTACTAATGTTAATGTAGTTACTAATGTTAATGTAGTTACTAATGTTAATATAGTTACTAATGTTAATGTAATTACTAATGTTAATGTAGTTACTAATGTTAATGTAATTACTAATGTTAATGTAGTTACTAATGTTAATGTAGTTACTAATGTTAATGTAATTACTAATGTTAATGTAATTACTAATGTTAATGTAGTTACTAATGTTAATGTAGTTACTAATGTTAATGTAGTTACTAATGTTAATGTAATTACTAATGTTAATGTAGTTACTAATGTTAATGTAGTTACTAATGTTAATGTAGTTACTAATGTTAATGTAGTTACTAATGTTAATGTAGTTACTAATGGTAATGTAGTTACTAATGTTAATGTAGTTACTAATGTTAATGTAGTTACTAATGTTAATGTAATTACTAATGTTAATGTAGTTACTAATGTTAATGTAGTTACTAATGTTAATGTAGTTACTAATGTTAATGTAGTTACTAATGTTAATGTAGTTACTAATGTTAATATAGTTACTAATGTTAATGTAATTACTAATGTTAATGTAGTTACTAATGTTAATGTAATTACTAATGTTAATATAGTTACTAATGTTAATGTAGTTACTAATGTTAATGTAGTTACTAATGTTAATGTAGTTACTAATTTTAATGTAGTTACTAATGTTAATATAGTTACTAATGTTAATGTAATTACTAATGTTAATGTAGTTACTAATGTTAATGTAATTACTAATGTTAATGTAGTTACTAATGTTAATGTAATTACTAATGTTAATGTAGTTACTAATGTTAATGTAATTACTAATGTTAATGTAGTTACTAATGTTAATGTAGTTACTAATGTTAATGTAGTTGCTAATGTTAATGTAGTTACTAATGTTAATGTAGTTACTGATGTTAATGTAGTTACTAATGTTAATGTAATTACTAATGTTAATGTAGTTACTAATGTTAATGTAATTACTAATGTTAATGTAGTTACTAATGTTAATGTAGTTACTAATGTTAATGTAATTACTAATGTTAATGTAATTACTAATGTTAATGTAGTTACTAATGTTAATGTAGTTACTAATGTTAATGTAGTTACTAATGTTAATGTAGTTACTAATGTTAATGTAGTTACTAATGTTAATGTAATTACTAATGTTAATGTAGTTACTAATGTTAATGTAGTTACTAATGTTAATGTAGTTACTAATGTTAATGTAGTTACTAATGTTAATGTAGTTACTAATGACACTTATGTTTCTCAATTCTTGGCTGATGCACTCCACTAATTTATATCATGTCAATTTTATGTAACTAGTATAACTTTTAGGATAAATACATTAGTTTATCTTTTTTCAATTTTAAAACTCTTTAATTTTACTTCATAAGAAAGTTGCTGCAGTCGCTTTTTCAACATCAAATATTTTGTAACGATAAGCTATACTAAATTCATCAGAATATCTTCCACCATAGTTACATAGGATTAAACTAATATTTAATGGAGTGCATTATCCAATGTAATCATTTAACGGGGTCAAATTACCGGCTGTGAAATAACCGGGGGTCAAATTACCGGGAGGTTAATTACCGATCTCACCGCGGTGAAGTACCATTTCATTTCATCTGTGATATTCTTAAGATCTATTATTATAATGCATATTGTCACAACCCCAGTAACAAACTATGACAATCATTACGAAGGTGCCGTAACTACATCATTGCAAATACATCACTACTCATTTTAGTCCTACAGGTAGGTGCAGGAAGTAGTCACTTTAAATTAGCGATAACTATTTACACATAATAAGGAGGGGCAAATTGAAGCAGATTTCACTCGGAGAGAAGAATTAGGTTTGTTTATATTCTTTATAGTTTACTATAGAATTAGGTTTGTTTATATTCTTTATAGTTTACTATAGAATTAGGTTTGTTTATATTCTTTATAGTTTACCATAGAATTAGGTTTGTTTATATTCTTTATAGTTTACCATAGAATTAGGTTTGTTTATATTCTTTATAGTTTACCATAGAATTAGGTTTGTTTATATTCTTTATAGTTTACTATAGAATTAGGTTTTTTTATAATCTTTATAGTTTACTATTGTTATAAACTGACTTCAAAAATATTTACCGTTTGAAATTTAAGAAAGTCAGGTTAATAATTTTTGTAAAATATCTCATAAAGTTTTATCCTTTTGAATAGAGCCTTAATCAAAGGAAAATCGGTATTTGTTCATTCGAGTCATTTTTGTTTCGATTTGTTAGCTTACATGTTTAAATAGTTATGTCCATGTTACAATGAAACTTTCCCTAGTCCCACCCTGTGTCATTTCTTATGTACAATTCACAACTATCTAAAACACTAGACTTTATTTACTTCACTGCACAGTACTTTCAAATATTAACTCTTTTATTTCTTTTTGACAATTACATAATTGTGAATAAAGTTCGTACGTTGAAATGTGGTTACAAGTTGCCACTTTTTGCCACGAGGACAATGTAAAAAAACAAAATGTATATGTAACAATAACCGTTGCTAATTTACTAACATATTATACAAAGTGACAAACCAGAGCTGAGGGGTACTATCCGCTAAATAAATAACTGTAAAATGTGCGTACTATCAGTTTAGTAAATAATTGTAAAATGTGCGTACAATCAGTTTAGTAAATAACTGTACAATGTGTGTACTATCAGCTAAATAAATAGCTTTACCTCCAAACAATTAATGGTTAAATGTCAGCAATGTAGAAAGCAAAAGTGACCTATTATTATTATCACAAAGAAACTCTCCTTTCTTATTTATATTATTTATTAGTTATTATAAGTTAGACTGCATTATACCCTTTGACTTTTATCAGAGAAAGAGTCACACTTTTCTAATTTGCTGTCATTTACCAACGTTAGAATTTGTCATCGTGTACCCAGACCAATTTATAAATAAACACATGGTGGCCAGTATGGGTGGGTCTGCTAACTTTCATTAGGAATAATAAATAAACTCTAAAATAAAAAGATGAATGCATTATCTATATTATAATAAGAGCCATCCATGTCCGTCTGTTCGTGTGTCACAAAATGTGCTAACAGTCATTCTATCAACAGCGCCTCATAAAGTTTGTGTAAAGAAGAGAAAAATAAAAGAAACAGAAATAGAAAAGGAAAACTAATAATTTGCTGCAGTATCATGACTACGGGGGTCACACTAAAATTATTAATTGGAAATTAAAAAGGTTTTATACCAGCATTTTTTTCTAACGCAAGTGTGAAGGACTCCGTTGAAATCAATTGTAGCTAAACTTTTTGCAATGAACATTTTTTTAAAGGCGGTGTTGAGAAACGCAAGTGTGAAAGGGGCCTCAAAAGTAAGAAATATAATTTCGATAAATTGAATATATTGTTTGATATATGTCAATATATGTGCATCTTTAACCCATTATATTAATTGAACTCTTACTGAATGAACATCAGGTACTGTACTGGTTAATAATCTATAGGAATAATTCAATAAACTTTCTCTTTAACCTTTTTACATTGAACTGAAAAACGTCACAAAAATCGCCCAGTACATGCAAAAATCGCTCAACAATTTGAAACCCAAAAATTATACTAAAAGGTTAGGTTAGCGGTCCGGTTGAGGGGCATGGTAATCTGATAGTTACAAAATGTATATTTTACTCAATTTATCCGGGGGGACATTTACACGGGGGTTTTGTACTGCATTTGGGCTCTTTCAGTTTCAACAAAAAAATAACCACAGTATTCGGTCAGTTTTATGGTTCAGGACAACTAAACTGAAAAGATAAACAGCGGATGTTTTCTGCTTCAAGATGATCCGTGCACAATTATTTATAAATTTATCTGTCTATATGTAAATAATTTAACCCTTTCCCTCCTGAAGTCATCTGCAGTAGCCAAGTAAGTATATGCTATTTTAACATGCTAGGCATGGAACATGACGCAAAGTTCCACTCTGAGCCGTGAACGTGTTAATTGAATTTTTCAATTATTATTTATACAGTGTGTTTTTGTGACTCCGATAAGATACTTTATAAAAATGAACATTTATAATGAACATCAGGAGAGAAAGGATTATCTAATTATCTCTATTTAATATTGTTTGGTTTTTTGAATTCATAAAAAAATGTTCAGGAAAAATGTAGCAATTCTTAAAAATCCACTGAATGTTTTTCTATTTTTGTATCTTTTTCATTATTGCAAAAAATATGAAGTTCTTTTTTCTGAATTTTGAAAACTGTGAATGATTTCCAATTCACAAATTAAAATATTCTCTACCTTCTTAAAAAATGAAGCAAATTTGGTAATAAAGTTCACATTGTTCCTATCTGACGCCAGAAAAACAGTTAAACAGGAACTCCTTAGAGTGACATCCTGTATAGTCAACCATCCTCAATAGTAGAGTCATGTATAGTGAAATTACCTCTACAGTGAACATATTTAGTTTAGTCTGTCACGAACGACTATAAGTTTTCTATGCATTACTATATAGTAAATTAGTTATATTTCACTATAGAGGAGTTCTACCAGTACAACTCCTCTATAGTGAAGTCATTAGTGAACCATCCTGATTTTTAGAGTCAAATACCCTGTATAATGAATTAATTAAAAAAAAAGAGGGAAAATATTTTGTATAGTCTGCCATTCTATTCATCTCTTAAATCCTCTGTAGTGAAGTAAATCCTCTATAGTGAACTAATTGTAGTCCACCATAGAGGAGTGTCCAAAACAAACGAATCTCAACTTTAAATTAGTATATTTTAACAACTACTGAAGATGCAGTTTTACTGAATGATACAGCACGTATCTTTTAGTTTTTTTAATTTTTCTCCATCCACAGTTAAACTTCCATAAAGAATTATTGATTTTTGTGAATATTTTGACGATTTTGTTGATGTGTGGTGAAAATGGCTTTCTACTGCATCTTCAGTAGTTGTTAAAATATACTAATTTAAAGTTGAGATTCGTTTGTTTTGGACACCCTGTAGAAGAGTATACCATTTACAGTTCTATTTGATCCAAATGAAATAATATTTGATCCAAGTGAATTTCAACTTGATCCTTTTGAAATTGAATTTGATCCTTTTGAAATTGAATTTGATCCTTTTGAAGTTGAATTTGATCCAAATGAAATAATATTTGATCCAAGTGAATTTCAATTTGATCCTTTTGAAATTGAATTTAATCCAAGTTAAATAATATTTGATCCAAGTTAAATTAAATATTTTATCATTCCGATACCTCACATTTTGTGTCTTTGTCTGTTGGTTGGTTGCAAGAAAAATGTCACGATTTTAACATTAAAAATATAATAAATATTTGTATAATTTATGAGATTACGATTGGCCAATCAAAATCTCACATTGCCCACCATAATCTTTCATTGCCCACCATAATCTTTCATTGCCTACCATAATCTTTCATTGTCCACCATAATCTTTCATTGCCCACCCTAATCTTTCATTGCCCACCATAATCTTTTATTGCCCTACCATAATCTTTCATTACCCACCATAATCTTTCATTACCACCATAATTTTTCATTACCACCATAATCTTACATTGCCCACCATAATCTTTTATTGCCCTACCATAATCTTTCATTGCCCACCATAATCTTTTATTGCCCTACCATAATCTTTCATTGCCCACCATAATCTTGCATTGCCCACCCTAATCTTTCATTGCCCACTATAATCTTTCATTGCCCACCATAATCTTTCATTGCCCACCCTAATCTTTCATTGTCCACCGTAATCTTTCATTGCCCACCATAATCTTTCATTGCCCACCATAATCTTTCATTGCCCACCATAATCTTTCATTGTCCACCATAATCTTTCATTGTCCACCATAATCTTTCATTGCCCACCATAATCTTTCATTGTCCACCGTAATCTTTCATTGCCCACCCTAATCTTTCATTGCCCACCATAATCTTTCATTGCCCACCATAATCTTTCATTGTCCACCATAATCTTTCATTGCTCACCATAATCTTTCATTGTCCACCATAATCTTTCATTGCCCACCATAATCTTTCATTGCCCACCATAATCTTTCATTGCCCACCCTAATCTTTCATTGCCCACCATAATCTTTCATTGCCCACCCTAATCTTTCATTGTCCACCGTAATCTTTCATTGCCCACCATAATCTTTCATTGCCCACCCTAATCTTTCATTGTCCACCGTAATATTTCATTGCCCACCCTAATCTTTCATTGCCCACCATAATCTTTTATTGCCCTACCATAATCTTTCATTACCCACCATAATCTTTCATTACCACCATAATTTTTCATTACCACCATAATCTTACATTGCCCACCATAATCTTTTATTGCCCTACCATAATCTTTCATTGCCCACCATAATCTTTTATTGCCCTACCATAATCTTTCATTGCCCACCATAATCTTGCATTGCCCACCCTAATCTTTCATTGCCCACTATAATCTTTCATTGCCCACCATAATCTTTCATTGCCCACCCTAATCTTTCATTGTCCACCGTAATCTTTCATTGCCCACCATAATCTTTCATTGCCCACCATAATCTTTCATTGCCCACCATAATTTTTCATTGTCCACCATAATCTTTCATTGTCCACCATAATCTTTCATTGCCCACCATAATCTTTCATTGTCCACCGTAATCTTTCATTGCCCACCCTAATCTTTCATTGCCCACCATAATCTTTCATTGCCCACCATAATCTTTCATTGTCCACCATAATCTTTCATTGCCCACCATAATCTTTAATTGCTCACCATAATCTTTCATTGTCCACCATAATCTTTCATTGCTTTCCATAATCTTTCATTGCCCACCATAATCTTTCATTGCCCACCCTAATCTTTCATTGCCCACCATAATCTTTCATTGCCCACCCTAATCTTTCATTGTCCACCGTAATCTTTCATTGCCCACCATAATCTTTCATTGTCCACCATAATCTTTCATTGCCCACCATAATCTTTCATTGCCCACCATAAAAAGTATATATTAAACAAAAAAAATATATAATAAAATAATAAACCTATATATAAAACCATATTGGGATATACACAAATATTTTGTGTGAAAAATAATTGTGTGAAATAAAATTGTGTAAGAAAATTAGGTAAGAAAATAGTGCAAAAAAATATGAATAAAAATAGGGATAAAAATTTACATGAATGGCAATATCAATGAATGGAAGATTATGATGGGCAATGAAAGATTATGGTGGGCGATGAAAGATTATGGTGGGCGATGAAAGATTAGGGTGGACAATGAAAGATTATGGTGGGCAATGAAAGATTATGGTGGGCAATGAAAGATTATGGTGGGCAATGTGAGATTTTGATTGGCCAATCGTAATCTCATAAATTATACAAATATTTATTATATTTTTAATGTTAAAATCGTGACATTTTTCTTGCAACCAACCAACAGACAAAGACACAAAATGTGAGGTATCGGAATGATAAAATATTTAATTTAACTTGGATGAAATATTATTTAACTTGGATTAAATTCAATTTCAAAAGGATCAAATTGAAATTCACTTGGATCAAATATTAATTCACTTGGATTAAATTCAATTTCAAAAGGATTAAATTCAATTTCAAAAGGATCAAATTCAATTTCAAAAGGATTAAATTGAAATTCACTTGGATCAAATATTATTTAACTTGGATTAAATTCAATTTCAAAAGGATTAAATTCAATTTCAAAAGGATCAAATTCAATTTCAAAAGGATTAAATTGAAATTCACTTGGATCAAATATTAATTCACTTGGATTAAATTCAATTTCAAAAGGATTAAATTCAATTTCAAAAGGATCAAATTCAATTTCAAAAGGATTAAATTGAAATTCACTTGGATCAAATATTATTTAACTTGGATTAAATTCAATTTTAAAAGGATCAAATTGAAATTCACTTGGATCAAATATTAATTCACTTGGATTAAATTCAATTTCAAAAGGATTAAATTCAATTTCAAAAGGATCAAATTCAATTTCAAAAGGATCAAATTGAAATTCACTTGGATCAAATATTATTTCATTTTGATCAACTAGAACTGTAAATGGTATAGTTGTCCCTGTATAGCAAGTCAGGTCATACTCTCTGTGTGACCTCCCTTGCGTAGAAAAAGAACTGTACGACTATAAAGGCAACTGTCGTAACTGCCACACGACAGTACGACTCAAACGAACACGAAAAGAAAACGAGCTGAACACGCTGAAAAACACGAACTGTATCGGAAGAAACACGAATTTTACGCAATAGTTCCATCTCTATTTACCCTAAAATGAAGGTAATTTATCCTAAAATGAAAGTAATTTACCCTAAAATGAAAGTAATTTACCCTAAAATGAAAGAAATTCACCCTAAAATGAAAATAATGATCTAAGTGCACTAAAGGGACAGTTGAAACTAGGGTAACTATCATGCAGGTATTAGGATTATTTCATCACAACTGTTCTAATTAATTGTTCCAATTGCTTATAACAATTATTTAAAACACTACTGTTCTAAATAATTGTTCCAATTGTTCTCTAAGGTTTCATTTGTTCTCTGAGGTTTCATTTGTTCTCTAAGGTTTCATTTGTTCTCTAAGGTTTCATTTGTTCTCTAAGGTTTCATTTGTTCTCTAAGGTTTCATTTGTTTTCTAAGGTTTCATTTGTTCTCTAAGGTTTCATTTGTTCTCTAAGGTTTCATTTGTTCTCTAAGGTTTCATTTGTTCTCTAAGGTTTCATTTGTTCTCTATGGTTTCATTTGTTCTCTAAGGTTTCATTTGTTCTCTATGGTTTCATTTACCTTGACTCTGTTTATAACAGATGACTTTAGTCTCAATGTGGGTTGTGTCTCTTATTATTGTGTGTTTGTTATCGTTACTACATATCTTATTATTAATTATCTAATTAGTGAAAGGATATACGTTTCCACCTGCTAGATATCTTATTACCAATTATCTAATTAGTGAAAGGATATACTTTTCCACCTGCTAGATATCTTATTACCAATTATCTAATTAGTGAAAGGATATACTTTTCCACCTGCTAGATATCTTATTACCAATTATCTAATTAGTGAAAGGATATACTTTTCCACCTGCTAGATATCTTATTACCAATTATCTAATTAGTGAAAGGATATACTCTTCCACCTGCTAGATATCTTATTATCAATTATCTAATTAGTGAAAGGATATACTCTTCCACCTGCTAGATATCTTATTACCAATTATCTAATTAGTGAAAGGATATACTTTTCCACCTGCTAGATATCTTATTACCAATTATCTAATTAGTGAAAGGATATACTTTTCCACCTGCTAGATATCTTATTACCAATTATCTAATTAGTGAAAGGATATACTCTTCCACCTGCTAGATGTCTTATTACCAATTATCTAATTAGTGAAAGGATATACTTTTCCACCTGCTAGATATCTTATTACCAATTATCTAATTAGTGAAAGGATATACTTTTCCACCTGCTAGATATCTTATTACCAATTATCTAATTAGTGAAAGGATCTACTTTTCCACCTGCTAGATATCTTATTACCAATTATCTAATTAGTGAAAGGATATACTTTTCCACCTGCTAGATATCTTATTACCAATTATCTAATTAGTGAAAGGATATACTTTTCCACCTGCTAGATATCTTATTACCAATTATCTAATTAGTGAAAGGATATACTCTTCCACCTGCTAGATATCTTATTATCAATAATCTAATTAGTGAAAGGATATACTCTTCCACCTGCTAGATATCTTATTACCAATTATCTAATTAGTGAAAGGATATACTTTTCCACCTGCTAGATATCTTATTACCAATTATCTAATTAGTGAAAGGATATACTTTTCCACCTGCTAGATATCTTATTACCAATTATCTAATTAGTGAAAGGATATACTTTTCCACCTGCTAGATATCTTATTACCAATTATCTAATTAGTGAAAGGATATACTTTTCCACCTGCTAGATATCTTATTACCAATTATCTAATTAGTGAAAGGATATACTCTTCCACCTGCTAGATATCTTATTATCAATTATCTAATTAGTGAAAGGATATACTCTTCCACCTGCTAGATATCTTATTACCAATTATCTAATTAGTGAAAGGATATACTTTTCCACCTGCTAGATATCTTATTACCAATTATCTAATTTGTGAAAGGATATACTTTTCCACCTGCTAGATATCATATATGGGATGATTATTTGAAGTGCATTGAAGTCTCCGATGTAAATTAACTCACTCAATGGCACGTCAATGATTTTGTTAAACCCAATGTTTTTTTCTTTATCTAGCTTATAATTCTTGATTGTTTTTAATTGGTTACAATAATTAGTTTATATTTCATCAAATATCACAAAGGTGTAGCCAATATCCTTAACATTTCTTAGCAGATAAAACGCTACGTTCTCACCGCCCAGTTTACGCCTCTGCAATTAATTAAATGAATGTAAGGCGGTACAAACGCTAATGACTATAGACTGCAAATTTGCTTTCCATTCATTTAACCGTAATTATTTGAAGAGACGTGAACTGAGCGGTGAAAACGAAGCGTTTTATCTGCCAGGATTAAATGGGCCTAACTGAAAGCCTTCTCCCTCAGGTTTTGTTGCTGTTACCCGTCTTTGCGATGGTGTACAGCGCACCTCAGGACTTAGTATCAGAAGTGGGGCAACTGCAGCGTCTGGAACATGAACAGATAAAGGGGGTGAGATATTTAAATAACTAACTATTTTCTTTTAATAAATGTTATTCTACAGTGACAACTTTAGGTGCCAACAGTTTTTCCAAGAGAATGAGGTGTGTAACTGTGTTGGTTAGTACCCCGGGTACATATGTTAAAAACTCAATCTTAGTCTCCGAAAGGAATATCTTTCTTCTGTTGGACAGTACAACAAACCTCCTGAGTTGTGAAGTAGTTTTCTATGTTTCAATTATAGAAAATGATATACATCAAAATTGCGTCATAGTTATCCCTCAATGATCATAGTTTTCTATGATTTAAATCATAGAAAACTATGTAGTGCCCCCGATACATGAAGTTTATGAGTTATGTAGGAACCAATACTTAATAACTCAGGAGTTTCACTGTATTTAGACTAATACTTCTGTTCACTATTTCATAATTCGTTCATTCTAAAGTTATTTCCCTCCTTTCAGGTCTATGAAGTGATTCCCTACAGCTATCAGTACGAAGTCCAAGATGTCGAATCTGGTAACTTTCAGAACAAGGCTGAGATGAAGACTGACAATGGAGATGTCTTTGGGTCGTACTCAGTCCTCATGCCTGATGGTTACATTTACACCACTACCTATAATGTCACGGGGGAAAATGGCTACAGAGCCAGTCTGGTGAAGACGCTGGCCGATGTCCCGGAACCGCGGGACATTACTCCTCATAATCCTGAATCAAGGGACTACAACATAAATGAGAATTACTCTGATGAGAAACGACAAGAAGAAGAAAAAGAAGAGCAGTCCTGAGGATTAATAACCTAAATGTTAATCCAATTACACTGAACAGTGTGTCAAATCACCAGCTAATTAGCTATTTCAGAGAGAAAACATTATTTCCTTTCTTCTGAATGGCTTCTATTTACCAGAGCGTTATTGTTAAGTTTCTATGAAAGTAAATAGTCGATATTTGTTCTTTTTTATTGCCCGATGTAACCTTAAGAAAGAATATGTCAAATATGGAGACAAATCAGTAACGGTTTGGCGACAATAATGACATCATCGGGGTTTGCGTGATTGCTTTCAATAATATGTTAAAACATGCTTTCAATAATATGTTAAAACATGCTTTCAATAATATGTTAAAACATGCTTTCAATAATATGTTAAAACATGCTTTCAATAATATGTTATTAAATGACTTTAAGTATTTGGGTCTTTGGAATTAATGACTGGTAATTTTCTAGTGGAATTAACTGAAATAAAAAGTAGCAACAACAACTGTAGCGATTAGTTGTTTAATAAAATAATATATATAAATTTTGTTGATCTATTTCAAAATAACGTAAAGAATATCAATTTTAAAAGTTTATGAGAAAATTATCAAAATATAACTGTAAGAAATTAGTTAGTGTGAAAATACAATAGAAAAAGAAAATTGTTAACAGATAAAAAAAATGAACAGTTCGTAATTACAGAAAATTGTCATTAGTAACTAAGTTAGATATAAATAATTAATAATATTCAATGAACTCTAAATAATTATTGGAAATAAGTTGGATATGAAAAATACCTAGTGATGGTGGAACAAACGACAGACACCTCAGACAGACACATTAGACACACACCTCAGACAGACACCTCAGACAGACACATTAGATACACACCTCAGACACACACCTCAGACAGACACCTCAGACACACACCTCAGACACACACCTCAGACACACACCTCAGACACACACCTCAGACACACACCTCAGACATACACCTCAGACACACACCTCAGACAGACACCTCAGACAGACACCTCAGACAGACACCTTAGACACACACCTCAGACAGACACCTCAGACACACACCTCAGACAGACACCTCAGACAGACACCTCAGACAGACACCTCAGACACACACCTTAGGGTCTCCGCACACGAGCGTTTCTTCGACGCAAGGTGAAATGAACGCAGACGCATGGCCAGGGCACACGAGCGTCTTTTTGACGCAACAGAAAATTCACCCAGATGCATAGGGAGTGACATGCAGTATGTACCAGTCACACTGTACCTAACTAGTCACACTGTACCTAACTAGTCACACTGTACCTAACTAGTCACACTGTACCTAACTAGTCACACTGTACCTAACTAGTCACTCTGTACCTAACTAGTCACTCTGTACCTAACTATTCACACTGTACCTAACTAGTCATACTGTACCTAACTAGTCACACTGTACCTAACTAGTCACACTGTACCTAACTAGTCACACTGTACCTAACTAGTCACACTGTACCTAATATAGTCACACTGTACCTAACTAGTCACACTGTACCTAACTAGTCACTCTGTACCTAACTAGTCCCACTGTACCTAACTAGTCACACTGTACCTAACTAGTCACTCTGTACCTAACTAGTCACACTGAACCTAACTAGTCACACTGTACCTAACTAGTCACACTGTACCTAACTAGTCACACTGTACCTAACTAGTCACACTGTACCTAACTAGTCACACTGTACCTAACTAGTCACACTGTACCTAACTAGTCACACTGTACCTAACTAGTCACACCGTACCTAACTAGTCACTCTGTACCTAACTAGTCACACTGTACCTAACTAGTCACTCTGTACCTAACTAGTCATACTTACATACGTTAAAATTCTCAAAAACGTTAATTTTTATTCTCATAGTAAGTTAATTCAATCCATAAAATGAAACGAATTAACTAATGTTTGATGACACACCACATCATAGTTGTTTTAACACACATGAAAAAATAATAAAGTTCAACTAACTCGCGTGATAAATTGATTCTAAGCATAAATTGATGACCCATATGGCTTCATTTACCATCACCTCTTCATTTTCCTCTTACATCTGTGAGTGCAGCTACCGGTGATTGTGTCTATTTCGTCACATTCCTTTGTAAGTGACTGCCTTCACGGAGTAGCTTTTCTGCATCCATGAGCCTGGTGTAACCTATCCTTGAAGTGGTGCTACTAATGAACAGTTAATTTTAAAGAAGAAATAACTATGTGTTATAAATGACCCGAATTTTAATTAGCACACAAAGTCTTCATTTAACAACATGCACATAATGAACATAGATTATATGTACATATTGGATATAGGAGTTACCATATTTTCATGTACGTAAAAACTATTGATTGTAGGTAGATAACAAATTACAATGTTGTATAATCTACAAATCTATGTAGAGTTTATTTTGTTTTGTTTAGTGTTTTTTGTTTTGCCCGAGAATATTATTTGGATCTTGGATTTAATATTAATTAGATATTAAATTTGTATAGAACCTGACTTTGATTTTTATTGAAGGCTATTTCGTGAAGTTGATAAAAGTAAATAAACAAAAAGTTCATATGAATTGTCACTGACTGCTTCTCCCAGTCCCTTGTATTTAATTTCCTTTTGTCAGTGATATTGCCTTTGGTTACAGACGATAAAACCCTACCAAATTAAAATAATTGGTTATTTACCTATACAGGGTGACCCAGAAAAAACGAACAATCTTCAGCAATGACGCTGGTAAAATGGATACATGAGAAAATAAATTACTTCAACTCATTTTCTACTACTTATAAATACGATATTTTTATTAATTCTAAGTTAAGTACAATTTTTGTGGGTCACCCTGTATATGATGATTATTTAATTAGTTAAGTTTTATAATCATTTATGTAGGGGAGAACCGGGTGAGTTCGTAAACGGGTGAATCCGTGTACAGGGCCATAACTCAACACCTGTTATGTTCTAACCCGTTGAAATTTGTGTGATCCTATACATTATAATAGCAATTAGTTTGAAACAAGTTGCAGCGCGTTACGGTGTAGTATGTTCATACGGTGAGAGATCATATATTTTTAGCACTAAAATGTTATTTTCTCACTACTTCAGCTAAGCCATAGCAATTACAATTTACTATCTAAAAACTTTATATAGAATACTAGTATTCACTAGGATATTCTTTACGTATTTAAACGTTAACATTTAGTTAAAACTCATTAATATCTGATGTATTCCATTTTGAAAATAAAATGGTGGTGTGGGGTGTCATCGTACAAATATGTACGGGCACATCCTCATCTTTACGGTTTCACCCCATTATGTACGAATTCACCTCTTTATTTATTTTTCTTATATGAATCGATTGTATACACGTGAAAGAATGAAACAGTATTCTTCCTGTGATGTGGAACAGGCATATAACGTCTGGATAAATGGAACAGCAGTACGTAAAACTGCAAAATCGTATTAGGTTCCTCCGATGATGCTGTAAGATGCCACAAAGAGATCCAGAACTGATTCAGAATTTGATAAGCATAAATTAGAAAAGAGTGCTTACCAGCGAAGTATTAAAGGGCGGCGCTTTTCCAGAATATGCTGAGAATAGTTCAAATATTTATCAGCGCAACCAAGTAGAAAAGGCGCCATCCACCGAGCCTGCTCCTACTTTACCATACCGAGCCTCCTCCTGCTTCATCATCCACCGACACTTCTCATACTTCACCATACCGAGCCTTCTCCTGCTTCACCATCCACCGAGCCTTCTTCTGTTTCACCATCCACCGAGCCTTCTCTTGCTTCACTATCCACAAAGCCTTCTCTTACTTCACCATCCACTGAGCCTTCTCATACTTCACCATCGACGAGCCTTCTCTTACTTCACAACACCGAGTATGCTCTTGCTTCACCATCCACCAAGCCTTCTCCTACTTTACCATACCGTGCCTTCTCCTACTTTACCATACCGAGCCTTCTTCTGCTTCATCATCCACCGACACTTCTCATACTTCACCATACCGAGCCTTCTCCTGCTTCACCATCCACCGAGCCTTCTTCTGCTTCACCATCCACCGAGCCTTCTCTTGCTTCACTATCCACCGAGCCTTCTCTTGCTTCACTATCCACCGAGCCTTCTCATACTTCACCATCCACCAAGCCTTCTCTTGCTTTACCATCCACCGAGCCTTCTCTTGCTTCACCATCCACCGAGACTTCTCTTGCTTCACAATCCACCGATCCTTCTCATACTTCACCATACCGAGCCTTCTTCTGCTTCACCATCCACCGAGCCTTCTCTTGCTTCACCATCCACCGACACTTCTCATACTTCACCATACCGAGCCTTCTCCTGCTTCACCATCCACCGAGCCTTCTTCTGCTTCACCATCCACCGAGCCTTCTCTTGCTTCACTATCCACCGAGCCTTCTCTTGCTTCACTATCCACCGAGCCTTCTCATACTTCACCATCCACCAAGCCTTCTCTTGCTTCACCATCCACCGAGCCTTCTCTTGCTTCACCATCCACCGAGCCTTCTCTTGCTTCACCATCCACCGATCCTTCTCATACTTCACCATCCACCGAGCCTTCTCTTGTTTCTCTATCCACCGAGCCTTCTCTTACTTCACCATCCACCGAGCCTTCTCTTGCTTCACCATCCACCGATCCTTCTCATACTTCACCATACCGAGCCTTCCCCTGCTTCACCATCCACCGAGCCTTCTTCTGCTTCACCATCCACCGAGCCTTCTCTTGCTTCTCTATCCACCGAGCCTTCTCATACTTCACCATCCACCGAGTCTTCTCTTGCTTCTCTATCCACCGAGCCTTCTCTTACTTCACCATCCACCGATCCTTCTCTTACTTCACTATCCACCGATCCTTCTCTTGCTTCACCACCCATCGAGCCTTTTCCTGCTTCACCATACCGAGCCTGCTCTTGCTTGCACCGAGCCTGTATCTAATTCACCATCCTCCGAGCCACAACCAGGTCCCTCTAGATTGAATGTTTCATTTTTAGGAATATCTTTTGAAAACATTAGGCCATTCCCAAAGGCTCCTCCTAGAAAGTGCAACAGCAGAGGCAGATAACCAAGAAGGTCAATGATAACAACTGATACCCTAGATGAGTTCCTGAAAGAGAAACAAATTCAACAAAGAAATACTCAAATTCACCAGAGACAAAGCGTAGGCTAATGATTGAAATTGACGCTAGTTCGGGAGACATCGATGATGAAGCCTTTGGTGATTTTTTTGTTATTTCAAAAGGTATTTAGTCAATTGTAAAGAAACGGCATCCAAAAAATTTGTAATATTTTCCATGAAGTATGTGAAATTCTTACTAAATTTTCTTTTTCCTCCCTTTTTAGTACTATACGGAATGATACGAACTCACCCGCACTTCCGGGTGAGTTCGTACACACGAGTACATTTCATTAAAATCGATATTAAGAGAGAACCATAAGGTTTTAAATGATTTAGTTTGCAGTTATAAGCAGATGAATACCCATAGATTCGATTGTGAGTTAGAACGAACTTGTACCCCGAATAGTTGAGATTCTATAAGCCTTGAAAGGAAAAATGTACTAACTCACCCGGTTCGTACAACCTCTCCCACTAAAGTTTAAGAAAAAATATCAGTTCCATGAGGTGGAGCACTTAGAAAAAAATAAGAGTCAAATTGACTCAAAATTTGAGTTTTCAGTTTGTCCCAAAACCGGCTAAAAAATGTGAGTCAATTTGACTCATCCTAATATTTTACTCAAAAACAAGAGTCATATTGACTCCTAATTCAAAGTCAGATTAACTCAGGTAGAGTCAACCAAGAAAAAAGACTCCAAAGACTCCAGTTTTGCAGCCTTGACTCAAGCAAAGAGTCAGTTTTTTTCTCGGTGAGCATCTCACAGCACTACTCACTGACTCTTTTCATTGTTTATTGATTCCATTATTTTATTGAAAAGGAATTTGAGGAATATTTTATTGTTATTTCTTTTGTTCGATTCTTTTCTATTTCAGAAGATGAGAAAAAGAATTAAACAAAGAGAAAGAGAAACAGAAAGAAAGAAGAACAACAAAGAGAAAATTAAACTAAATAATGAACACACAAAGAAATTAAGTCATCCAAAAAGTACCCAACAATGACTAAAACAAATATTTATAATAAATATAGTCAAATTTATTGTGAACATTTCTAGACTTTCAAAGCAATGAATTTGTTGAGTTTATTTATATAATAATTTTATTAAAGTTTATATAGTTTAGTTAATATTTATTATATTTCAGTTTTGTGACCATTGTTTTGGATGACTAAATTTAGACAGGTCTGCAGTGTAACCATTTAGTTACGCAATATATACAAGGTTACTTCTGATAGACATTGACAGATTTTCTTTTTAAACTATAAGAAAAAAAGAGAGTCAAATTGACTCCTAATTCATAGTCAAATTGACTCAGGTAGAGTCAATCGATAAAAATGACTACCAGCTTTGACTCAAGCGATGAGTCAGGCTGACTCGCAATTCTCCATGTGTTGAATTTCATAAACTTTACTCTTGAAGAATTTATATAGAAAAATAATCTTGGTGGTGATTTAATGTTCATGTCGCCATCTTAACTTCTGCCAATCCACCTGTTCGGAAACGCTTAATTCAGCTAATGTCTGTCAGTTCTCAACCCGTACATGGAGGGTGTCCTTATTTTGGGACAGCAATCTGTAGATGTGTACGGTTGCTCAACTTAATGAGGTTAGACTCCATCTTGCACAAAGCTAAACTTTTCTTATCTGGAAAAAGGGTAAAAGCATGCCAGGAGTCATATTGGAGTACATAGTGATAATAATTATCACCTTTATCATTTCCCCCATCCCATGTGGTCGCCCACAGGGTTGTTCGTGGTAAAAGAAGTGATTTTCCTGCTTTTAAACGCCGCCTTTTCACCGCCCAGTTTACGCCTCTCCACGGTTAAATAAATGGAAAGCAAATTTACAGTCTACACTAGCGTTTCTACCGCCTTACATTCATTTAACCGTCATTAACTGAAGAGGCGTAAACTGAGCGGTGAAAACGAGGCGTTTAAACTGTTAGTATAGAATGTGCCTTATTGTTCACGCAGTAACGACTACTGGGAGTGTCTACTCCACAGTAGATAAATGTTCTTCATCTGAAACATCAGATGCTGAAGGAAATCCTGTGAATGCAAAGTATTGCCTAGCGTTTCTTCAGCAAATACCGTTATCGCCGTACAGTCCTTTGCATCAACTTCTTGAACAAATTTTAGTCTATAAAGAATTTACTGATTAGATCCATGATTATTATTGAATATATCATTTTGTCTTTGAAATAACTAATAATTGGTATTGAATCCAAAACAGTTGGTTGATTTGCTGTTCGTGGGGTTTTCGCTGTTTTGGTTGACTTGAACTTCTTTTGCTTTATCTTAATATACTTATTAAAATTTCAATTACTTTCCTACTCTAAAATTTATCAGAGAGGTGACGATGCTTACAGATTCTGAAAGAAATGTTCTATTGATAACAACGTATCAAAAATTAAGTTGAATATTTTTGTAAACCTCGATTGAAAAAATATTTGAAAATAACAGAGAAAAGTTTATAGTGAATTAAATGGTAAACTCTAGAGCATCATAAGTTTTAGCGTATTTTCAAATTCTTTAAGCTCTAATAATAAAGATATAATTCTGAACTTATGGTATTCAGATATAAATAAAACTCAATTTTATATCATGTTACGCTTTCAATGATCTTTGTCGTGTCTCTCTACAACAAAAATGACAGATACAGAGCGTCAATCATCCAAAATGATAAGTTTTCATGAGAGACTGAAACATCTCTACCATCAGGACATCTCACTCTAGAAAGATGTGTCACCTACTCCAGCGACACACCCTCCTTGTACAATAGTCAGTGAGGCCTTTCACTACACACTGTGCGTGCTACAGATAAGCTATGAACGCAATATTCACACAGTGTATTCAAGGTGTGTTTTGGCTAATAAATTGTTCTGACAATATTGGCTTTTCTGAAGGGTATCGATCACGTTTAGGAAGTTATAAAAGTTTAGAATGTTGAACACTAGGAAAATAAACCAAGTAAATATATTTCGTGGTTATCCTGCAATAAAACCTGTACAGATATTCCGTAGATACCCTGTAGATATCATGTAGATACCCTTTAGATATCCCGTAGATATCTTGTAGATACCATTTAGATATCCCGTAGATATCTTGTAGATACCATTTAGATATCCCGTAGATATCTTGTAGATACCCTTTAGATATCCCGTAGATATCTTGTAGATACCATTTAGATATCCCGTAGATATCTTGTAGATACCATTTAGATATCCCGTAGATATCTTGTAGATGCCCTTTAGAACATTGCAGATGCCCTTTAGGTTCCTTAGATTGAATGTAGTGTAATTTTGTGACAAAAAATAGTCTTTACAGGTCACTTATTCCAATGATTTAATTCCTTACACTAATTTCCATTGCTTCTTAATTTGATTTATTTTCAGATAGCCTTTCAATGACACAATTAAAAGGCAGGCAAAATAGACTGTTTATTAATCTACAAATTGAGAGTAGTTTTTCGACTAAAAAATACTCCATAAAATGAGAAATGGAACCATTTTAAAATGTCAAAGAGCCGGAAAAAGGATTTGAGGAGAAAATTCGTGACGATAAAAATTGTTAATGGTGGCAAGGTGGAATGATGTAATGGTGTCATGATTAGGGTTGTGACAATATGCGTTATAAATCATAGATCCTGAGAATATCATAGACGGAGAGCATTAAAGAGTATTGAATGGTTCTACACCAGCGGTTTATAGTATTTGTTTCATTTTCATTTCGTCTGTGATATTCTTAAGATCTATGATTTATAAAGCATATTGTCACAACCCTAGTGTACATTACCATAGTGTACTAGTGTACATTTAGTGACTTAGATAAGATAAGTTATCCCTTTTTTATCTACCACTTTTGTAATGTTATTTGTTTGAAATGTAGACCTACCGTAAATGTGACATCATTTTCAGTTTGGGTACAATTTACACTATCTATTGTAGCCTTTAGCCCCCTTTACATCATATGAAGGGGTTAGTGCCCCCACTCACTACCTACCATTCAATATATGGTAATAAAGGCAATAATGAAAGCAATGAACTGTTAGGGAAATCTGAGTAAAAAACACACCAAATCACTATTAAATGGTGCAGTAATTCTATGGGAGAAATCACCCCCGTAAAAAGATTGCTTATCTCTGTCTGTCTGTCTGTCTGTCTGTCTGTCTGTCTGTCTGTCTGTCTGTCTGTCTGTCTGACTGTTTGTCTGTCTGTCTGTCTGTCTGTCACGCTGTAAAGAATATTCATAAATTAGGCCAAATAAGTTAAAAAGAGGTAGCAATAACCAAAAGAGGTAGCAATAATTTCATTGATTTAACACAATAATTGTCATAAAATTACTATGCGCACTTCCAGCAACTCAAGTGAAGATTTGAAAGTGTGAATATTTATTTCAAAATAAACAACTACAACTGATGTACTCTGGTGTTCGGAGTTCACCCTATGGCTTTGTCTCTCAAGAGACACTTTAGTGCATCCAACTATAATTTGGTATATTTACCTACTCTTTAGTATCTATAAGTGACACATATTTGGAGCTATTATAAACACTGGTTATACTATACACTGGTTATACTCTACACTGGTTATACTCTACACTGGTTATACTCTACACTGGTTATACTCTACACTGGTTATACTCTACACTGGCTATACTATACACTGGTTATACTCTACACTGGTTATACTCTACACTGGTTATACTCTACACTGGTTATACTCTACACTGGTTATACTCTACACTGGTTATACTCTACACTGGTTATACTCTACACTGGTTATACTCTACACTGGTTATACTCTACACTGGTTATACTCTACACTGGTTATACTCTACACTGGTTATACTCTACACTGGTTATACTCTACACTGGTTATACTTTACACTGGTTATACTTTACACTGGTTATACTATACACTGGTTATACTCTACACTGGTTATACTATACACTGGTTATACTCTACACTGGTTATACTCTACACTGGTTATACTCTACACTGGTTATACTCTACACTGGTTATACTTTACACTGGTTATACTTTACACTGGTTATACTTTACACTGGTTATACTCAATAGCCTCACTATACTCTATAGCTCACTATACTCTATAGCTCACTATACTCTATAGCTCACTATACTCTATAGCTCACTATACTCTATAGCCTCACTATACTCTATAGCTCACTATACTCTATTGCTCACTATACTCTATAGCTCACTATACTCTATAGCTCACTACAGTCTATAGCTCACTATAGTCTATAGCTCACTATACTCTATAGCTCACTATACTCTATAGCTCACTATACTCTATAGCTCACTATACTCTATAGCTCACTATACTCTATAGCTCACTATACTCTATAGCTCACTATACTCTATAGCTCACTATACTCTATAGCTCACTATACTCTATAGCTCACTATACTCTATAGCTCACTATACTCTATAGCTCACTATACTCTATAGCTCACTATACTCTATAGCTCACTATAGTCTGCTCTTTCTCTCGCAAGGTTAGGAGAGGGAGACTATAAATAGGGTGAAGGGTCGTCTAGAGTTCACTGTAGCTGCTGCAGTCGCTAGAGGTGGAACTGCATTGCGAACAGAGGGGGAAAAGGGGGGAAATGGGGTGTAAGTGATGGGGAAACAGAGGGGGTAAACATGGTGTTAGTACGCATAAAATATTATGTTTCTACAAAATTACAAAGGAGTAAAAAGGGGAAAATTGGCTTAAACAAATTTCCACAGAGTGAAGTGTTCATTTTTGTGGTTTAGTGAAATTATCGTAAAGTGAAACTCAGGTCTTTATGTTGAAATATTCGGGGTAAATTACAACATTCGGGGTAAATTACAATATTTGGGGTAAATTATAATATTCGGGGTAAATTACAACATTTGGGGTAAATTACAACATTTGGGGTAAATTACAACATTTGTGGTAAATTACAACATTTGGGGTAAATTACAACATTTGGGGTAAATTACAACATTTGGGGTAAATTACAACATTTGTGGTAAATTACAACATTTGGGGTAAATTACAACATTCGGGGTAAATTACAACATTTGGCGTAAATTACAACATTCGGGGTAAATTACAACATTTGGGGTAAATTACAATATTCGGGGTAAATTACAACATTTGGGATAAATTACAATTTTCGGGGTAAATTACAACATTCGGGGTAAATTACAACATTTGGGGTAAATTGCAATATTCGGGGTAAATTGCAATATTCGGGTTAACTTTTTCACCCATTTCCCTAGTTATTTCTTCATTCTTTTCTTCCTAAGTATTTGCTAATTACATGCACTTACTCCTTTTCCAATTCTTAAAATAAACATTTTAGACTGTCAGTATTTTCAGTGTTCGGAAACTGGGGACAAACTGAAGTTATTTATTATATAACAATATTTAGAATGTGTTCCTTATTTTATATATTATTCGTGACTATAAAAATTAATAATTTATCAATAGAAAAACATCAAAAGTTTAAATATAAATATTTTTTATTTCAGATTTTTATACTTTTTACGAATTTAAACGAATTAACGAAAAAACACAAACGAAATAAAAATGCAGGTGAGTGAAGTTTTTATTTTTATTTTAACATATAATTTTGATCTCCATATTTATATGAAAAAATTAAAGTTCAATTAATTTCTCTTTTAGTTACTTTTTAAAATCATTTCACTAATAGAATAAGAAGTTAGAGCAATCGTAGGTTATGATTGAGAACATTAAACGCTACAGACAAGCTATGACTGTACTATTCACTTAGTGTGTCTCTTTAGTTAGAGCAAACGTAGGTTATGATTGAGAACATTAAACGCTACAGACAAGCTATGACTGTACTATTCACTTAGTGTGTCTCTTTAGTTAGAGCAATCGTAGGTTATGATTGAGAACATTAAACGCTACAGACAAGCTATGACTGTACTATTCACTTAGTGTGTCTCTTTAGTTAGAGCAATCGTAGGTTATGAATGAGAACATTAAACGCTACAGATAAGCTATGACTGTACTATTCACACAGTGTGTCTCTTTAGTCAGAGCAATCGTAGGTTATGATTGAGAACATTAAACGCTACAGACAAGCTATGACTGTACTATTCACTTAGTGTGTCTCTTTAGTTAGAGCAATCGTAGGTTATGATTGAGAACATTAAACGCTACAGACAAGCTATGACTGTACTATTCACACAGTGTGTCTCTTTAGTTAGAGCAATCGTAGGTTATGATTGAGAACATTAAACGCTACAGATAAGCTATGACTGTACTATTCACACAGTGTGTCTCTTTAGTTAGAGCAATCGTAGGTTATGATTGAGAACATTAAACGCTACAGACAAGCTATGACTGTACTATTCACTTAGTGTGTCTCTTTAGTTAGAGCAATCGTAGGTTATGATTGAGAACATTAAACGCTACAGACAAGCTATGACTGTACTATTCACTTAGTGTGTCTCTTTAGTCAGAGCAATCGTAGGTTATGATTGAGAACATTAAACGCTACAGACAAGCTATGACTGTACTATTCACTTAGTGTGTCTCTTTAGTTAGAGCAATCGTAGGTTATGATTGAGAACATTAAACGCTACAGACAAGCTATGACTGTACTATTCACTTAGTGTGTCTCTTTAGTTAGAGCAATCGTAGGTTATGATTGAGAACATTAAACGCTACAGACAAGCTATGACTGTACTATTCACTTAGTGTGTCTCTTTAGTTAGAGCAATCGTAGGTTATGATTGAGAACATTAAACGCTACAGATAAGCTATGACTGTACTATTCACACAGTGTGTCTCTTTAGTTAGAGCAATCGTAGGTTATGATTGAGAACATTAAACGCTACAGACAAGCTATGACTGTACTATTCACTTAGTGTGTCTCTTTAGTTAGAGCAATCGTAGGTTATGATTGAGAACATTAAACGCTACAGACAAGCTATGACTGTACTATTCACTTAGTGTGTCTCTTTAGTCAGAGCAATCGTAGGTTATGATTGAGAACATTAAACGCTACAGACAAGCTATGACTGTACTATTCACTTAGTGTATCTCTTTAGTTAGAGCAATCTTAGGTTATGATTGAGAACATTAAACGCTACAGACAAGCTATGACTGTACTATTCACTTAGTGTGTCTCTTTAGTCAGAGCAATCGTAGGTTATGATTGAGAACATTAAACGCTACAGACAAGCTATGACTGTACTATTCACTTAGTGTGTCTCTTTAGTTAGAGCAATCTTAGGTTATGATTGAGAACATTAAACGCTACAGACATGCTATGACTGTACTATTCACTTAGTGTGTCTCTTTAGTCAGAGCAATCGTAGGTTATGATTGAGAACATTAAACGCTACAGACAAGCTATGACTGTACTATTCACTTAGTGTGTCTCTTTAGTTAGAGCAATCGTAGGTTATGATTGAGAACATTAAACGCTACAGACAAGCTATGACTGTACTATTCACTTAGTGTGTCTCTTTAGTTAGAGCAATCGTAGGTTATGATTGAGAACATTAAACGCTACAGACAAGCTATGACTGTACTATTCACTTAGTGTGTCTCTTTAGTTAGAGCAATCGTAGGTTATGATTGAGAACATTAAACGCTACAGACAAGCTATGACTGTACTATTCACTTAGTGTGTCTCTTTAGTCAGAGCAATCGTAGGTTATGATTGAGAACATTAAACGCTACAGACAAGCTATGACTGTACTATTCACTTAGTGTATCTCTTTAGTTAGAGCAATCTTAGGTTATGATTGAGAACATTAAACGCTACAGACAAGCTATGACTGTACTATTCACTTAGTGTGTCTCTTTAGTCAGAGCAATCGTAGGTTATGATTGAGAACATTAAACGCTACAGACAAGCTATGACTGTACTATTCACTTAGTGTGTCTCTTTAGTTAGAGCAATCTTAGGTTATGATTGAGAACATTAAACGCTACAGACATGCTATGACTGTACTATTCACTTAGTGTGTCTCTTTAGTCAGAGCAATCGTAGGTTATGATTGAGAACATTAAACGCTACAGACAAGCTATGACTGTACTATTCACTTAGTGTGTCTCTTTAGTTAGAGCAATCGTAGGTTATGATTGAGAACATTAAACGCTACAGACAAGCTATGACTGTACTATTCACTTAGTGTGTCTCTTTAGTTAGAGCAATCGTAGGTTATGATTGAGAACATTAAACGCTACAGACAAGCTATGACTGTACTATTCACTTAGTGTGTCTCTTTAGTTAGAGCAATCGTAGGTTATGATTGAGAACATTAAACGCTACAGACAAGCTATGACTTTTGTAACATGCAAATGATTATATCGCTTGTTTGCGAGAACACTGTCATAACTTCAAAAAAGCTGTTTTTCAGGAGAGGCATTTTAGTACATGTAATGTACGTACATTTGATGGTATATCGTTAGGACATTTTATAGCCTCTCTAGGGGTACATTATAAAGTTTCAATGATGATTTTTTTACCAAAATAATCAGCATTCTATGATTTATATGTCTATAAAAATAACTCTAAAATACATGTTTTTGTACTCATGACGTTGTTGCTGCAAACAAGCGATATATCAAAGTTCGTGAAACAATCTCGCTCTTCTTACATAATATTCTCTTTTATTATCAAGGTCATGTTTTTTTCAATCGTATTTTGTAGATTTCAAAACTTGCTTTTAACGTCTTATTATTATTAATATTCCTATGCTTCATTAATCAATTGAATCACTCTACATCTTACATTATTAATATTCCTATGCTTCATTAATCAATTGAATCACTCTACATCTTACATTATTAATATTCCTATGCTTCATTAATCAATTGAATCACTCTACATCTTACATTATTAATATTCCTATGCTTCATTAATCAGTTGAATCACTCTACATCTTACATTATTAATATTCCTATGCTTCATTAATCAATTGAATCACTCTACATCTTACATTATTAATATTCCTATGCTTCATTTATCAATTGAATCACTCTACATCTTACATTATTAATATTCCTATGCTTCATTAATCAATTGAATCACTCTACATCTTACATTATTAATATTCCTATGCTTCATTAATCAATTGAATCACTCTACATCTTACATTATTAATATTCCTATGCTTCATTTATCAATTGAATCACTCTACATCTTACATTATTAATATTCCTATGCTTCATTAATCAATTAAATCACTGTACATCTTACATTATTAATATTCCTATGCTTCATTAATCAATTAAATCACTGTACATCTTACATTATTAATATTCCTATGCTTCATTAATCAATTGAATCACTGTACATCTTACATTATTAATATTCCTATGCTTCATTAATCAATTAAATCACTGTACATCTTACATTATTAATATTCCTATGCTTCATTAATCAGTTAAATCACTCTACATCTTACATTATTAATATTCCTATGCTTCATTAATCAGTTGAATCACTCTACATCTTACATTATTAATATTCCTATGCTTCATTAATCAGTTAAATCACTGTACATCTTACATTATTAATATTCCTATGCTTCATTAATCAGTTAAATCACTGTACATCTTACATTATTAATATTCCTATGCTTCATTAATCAGTTAAATCACTCTACATCTTACATTATTAATATTCCTATGCTTCATTAATCAGTTAAATCACTGTACATCTTACATTATTAATATTCCTATGCTTCATTAATCAGTTAAATCACTCTACATCTTACATTATTAATATTCCTATGCTTCATTAATCAGTTGAATCACTCTACATCTTACATTATTAATATTCCTATGCTTCATTAATCAGTTAAATCACTCTACATCTTACATTATTAATATTCCTATGCTTCATTAATCAGTTGAATCACTGTACATCTTACATTATTAATTTTCCACAGCATTTCGTACCTATTGTATATCATATCATTATAATACTCACATCTACATCCTGTTTTATCTATGTTACATTTCTTTCCTTGTGCCTATCTTTTTATCACTAATTACCTAATATTTCTCATGATATTAATAGGACTACTTACATCTCTTTTATTAGGGCTGTACTTCCATTTAATGTTCTCATTGTATTTATATTAGTAATGTACTCCTATTCCAATAACGGTAAAGACAGTGGACCTATTTCACCACCCTGAGGTACACCCTATCTAAAACACTTACAAAGTCTAATTTAAATCAATTTGAAGGATTGCTTACTAAACTCACCAATAAAGTAAAAAAATAAATGATAAATATGTTGAACAATAGATTCAGACACCAATGGTAGACTCGTTGTTTAAATATCAGTTAGGATATCTTTGTTAAAATAACTATCACTCACACCTCTTTTTTCTCTTCAAAAGTTTAGCATCACTTGTCTTGCTTTCAGTCACCTGATAAAGTCATCCAGGTGACATCTACACTTAGAAACAAGAGAAAGAAATAAAAAATAACATTAGCAATGATTTCTCAGTTGAAATGTTACCATTTTTTTTATTTCGGTCAAAGCGGAGTAATTTATAGTCGCCATATACGGCAAAATAGAACATAAGACATACCCATATATTGACAAAATAAAACCATAAACTATACAGGAAAATCATTCGCACCTAAAAAAAAATAGATCAAATATCTGATAGAAGAAACAAAACAGGAGAAAAAAAGATTTGAACTTTTTTGGTTTGACCTTAAAGGAAAATGGGGTTTTTGGGGGTTAACCACATGGTTTTGTGGTTCAACCACATGTGGTTGTAGATATTTTAACCCTGATTTCAAGGTTTTGATTTACCGTAAAATATTAAAAAGGCAAAGTAATTCATTATAATAACAATTCACTTTTCCATTAAGTTATAACAGGCGAACTGTTGGAATTTATTTTATGATTTTGTTTATTATTTCAATAAATTTGACTAACTTTCTTCAAATTTAAACCCCATGGAATTTGATGGCATTCATTCGTTACTATATGCTTTTCAAGTTCAACATAATCAATATATTACAATATCCGTTTTACTTCCTACTTGCTAATTTTAAGTCTGAAGAAAAAGAATGTACACCCTTTGTTTTGAATAGCAGTTAGTAGGTATTACCAATTCACTAGTAAATATTCGCCCAAAGGTAGAAAACCATTGAAAACTTATAGAGACTTTTATTCACTGTAGGTAATCACTAACCATATTAACAAATGCCATAATGCCTGATTTGTTCATAAAATTATCAATCAAAACAAAGAGTGTACAATCTTTTTCTTAAGCGTCAGGTTAGTGTTCCGTAGAATTGTTGCACACAGAGTTTTAAAAACTTTAAAAGCACATAGAAAAGTGTATACTGAATCTAATTTTATTCGGTTTTCATATTAATTCACCTCAGTTCTACAATATTATTTTAGTAACTCATAGAGAGAGAATCTTCCAGAGAAAATATTCCCCAATCTATTTCTCACCTACAGTTTTATTTTTGTAGACCAAATGAAGGAATTAATGGGAATCTAAATGTCTAGGTTACTTCATTTATAAATGTTAATAAATCTTATTTTACCCCAATGCTGGTGATTCGCTTGGCCTTTAACCAGCAAAAGGTCTAACTAGCTAAAGGTTTAACCAGCAAAAGGTCTAACCAATTAATCGCATCTCGAAAAGAGAGTTCAGCGCAAGGTTACTTTTTTTCATTTCAAATGTCAAACCATCGGACCTGAAGAATAGAACCTTTCAATAATTAGGATGTGGGAAATAGGCATTAGGTCCATTCTATAGTTTTAGGCAGATAAAACGCTGCGTGTGTTCTATCTGCCCACTTTACGCCTCTCCACGGTTAAATGAATGGAAAGCAAATTTGCAGTCAATACTAGCGTTTGTACCGCCTTACATTCATTTAACAGTTATTATTTGAAGAGGTGTAAACTGAGCGGTGAAAACGTGGCGCTTTATCTGCTACTATAGACTGAGTCTTAGGTTGAGGTTTGATTAGTTAGTAGTTGTCACTAGTTTCTATTCCTTTATTATTTCAATTGAGGATATATTCCGTGTGATTTCTTTTCCTATTTATAAAACTTTCACTCTTCATTTCCCTCTCCCTTTTTCCCCTCTTCATTTCCCTCTTCATTTCCCTCTTTCCAAGGGGCTACATTTGACAGTGTTTCCTAATGTTTTTTTTTACTACAATGAAATTTTCCACAATTCGCAATAGAAGAAATTCATGACTCGCATTTTTGGACCTTTGCTAAAATGTCACCTGCCGGGAATGGGGTGGGAATTAGGTGGGAATGGGGTGGAAATTGGGTGAGAATGGGGTGGGAATTAGAATTGAATGGGGTGAGAATGGGGTGGGAATGGGGTTGGAATGGGTTGGGAATGGGGTGGGAATGGGGTGGGAATGAGGTGGGAATGGGGTGGGAATTGGGTGGGAATGGGGTGGGAATGGGGTGGGAATGGGGTGGGAATGGGGTGGGAATGGGGTGGGAATGGGGTGGGAATGAGGTGGGAATGGGGTGGGAATGAGGTGGGAATTGGGTGGGAATGGGGTGGGAATGGGGTGGGAATGGGGTGGGAATGAGGTGGGAATGGGGTGGGAATGGGGTGGGAATTGGGTGGGAATGGGGTGGGAATGGGGTGGGAATGGGGTGGGAATGGGGTGGGAATGTGGTTGGAATGGGGTGGGAATTAGGTTTGAATTGGGTGGGAATTAGGTTTGAATTGGGTGGGAATGGGGTGGGAATGGGGTGGGAATGGGGTGGGAATTAGGTTTGAATTGGGTGGGAATGGGGTGGGAATGGTGGGAATGAGGTGGGAATGGGGTGGGAATGGGGTGGGAATTAGGTTTGAATTGGGTGGGAATTAGGTTTGAATTGGGTGGGAATGGGGTGGGAATTAGGTTTGAATTGGGTGGGAATTAGGTTTGAATTGGGTGGGAATGGGGTGGGAATTAGGTTTGAATTGGGTGGGAATGGGGTGGGAATTAGGTTTGAATTGGGTGGGAAAGATTTTATCCTTCTTGTTTTTAATGGAAAAATATTGTCTTTTTAAACAAAAAAAAATTGGGTGGGAATGGGGTGGGAATGGGGTGGGAATTGGGTGGGAATGGGGTGGGAATTAGGTTTGAATGGGGTGGGAATGGGGTGGGAATTAGAATTGAATGGGGTGGGAATTGGGTGGGAATGGGGTGGGAATTAGAATTGAATGGGGTGGGAATTGGGTGGGAATGGGGTGGGAATTAGAATTGAATGGGGTGGGAATTGGATGGGAATTGGGTGGGAATTAGGTTTGAATGGGGGTGGGAATTAGGTAGATGTCATTTATTACGATTATTTACTTTTTTCATTTTAGTGCCTATTCCTTTAAAAAATTGAAGGACAAAATTAATTTTTTTTTGACATATCAATATTAGATAAATAAGAAAGAATGTGCTAAAAAAATCACTTTTATTTTTAGTCAAATAACATTTGCGTTAAACTTTGGGTGGTTCTGAACCTCTAAACTTTGGGTGGTTCTGAACCTCTAAACTTTGGGTGGTTCTGAACCTCTAAACTTTGGGTGGTTCTGAACCTCTAAACTTTGGGTGGTTCTGAACCTCTAAACTTTGGGTGGTTCTGAACCTCTAAACTTTGGGTGGTTCTGAACCTCTAAACTTTGGGTGGTTCTGAACCTCTAAACTTTGGGTGGTTCTGAACCTCTAAACTTTGGGTGGTTCTGAACCTCTAATCCTAGTGAGGCACAGTCTACTTTCTTTACCGTAGTTCTTATTTGATGTCTTTAATTTATTTATTCATTTATTTGAATATGTTTAAATTTAAAATTAAATGTGGATTAAATTTATTTAATCCACAAAGTATAGTGGAAATTAAAAGGATTAAGTTAATTTGTCGATAGTAATGATTCATTTATTACTTTTCATTATATCTTACCCAGGTTGAAAGAAATTATTTTGTAATTTTTTACTTCTCTTTTTCAGGCACTTGGACACATTTTGTTGTTTCTTCTGGCTGCCTCAGTGACGTCAAACCCTCTACCAGATGTGAGAAAATATTCACTCAAATAGTGAAAAAACATATTTTAAAAAAGAAGTAGAAATCAGGAAAAAACAGAGAAATAACAAAGCGATTTTTTGAGTTTTGGATTTTTTTCTGATTTTTCTGAATTCATTTCTTCTAGATTTTTTTTGTTATTTCTTGTTTATGTTCATAACTGAGTGTTGCACTAACCATTACTGTAGACTAGGTAAATTTCTCATCACGTGTGATTTGCACGGTTCTGCTAGTTTGGAATTTACGTGATTTTAATTTAGTTCTAAATCTTTGACCTGTTCACACTGTAAATAATGACAGGGAGGAATAACAGTTAGTTATACAGTGACACTGTAAATAATGACAGGGAGGAATAACAGTTAGTTATACAGTGACACTGTAAATAATGACAGGGAGGAATAACAGTTAGTTATACAGTGACACTGTAAATAATGACAGGGAGGAATAACAGTTAGTTATACAGTGACACTGTAAATAATGACAGGGAGGAATAACAGTTAGTTATACAGTGACACTGTAAATAATGACAGGGAGGAATAACAGTTAGTTATACAGTGACACTGTAAATAATGACAGGGAAGAATAATAGTTAGTTATACAGTGACACTGTAAATAATGACAGGGAGGAATAACAGTTAGTTATACAGTGACACTGTAAATAATGACAGGGAAGAATAACAGTTAGTTATACAGTGACACTGTAAATAATGACAGGGAAGAATAACAGTTAGTTATACAGTGACACTGTAAATAATGACAGGGAGGAATAACAGTTAGTTATACAGTGACACTGTAAATAATGACAGGGAGGAATAACAGTTAGTTATACAGTGACACTGTAAATAATGACAGGGAGGAATAACAGTTAGTTATACAGTGACACTGTAAATAATGACAGGGAGGAATAACAGTTAGTTATACAGTGACACTGTAAATAATGACAGGGAGGAATAATAGTTAGTTATACAGTGACACTGTAAATAATGACAGGGAGGAATAATAGTTAGTTATACAGTGACACTGTAAATAATGACAGGGAAGAATAACAGTTAGTTATACAGTGACACTGTAAATAATGACAGGGAAGAATAATAGTTAGTTATACAGTGACACCCCTAAGTTAGGAAGTATTGGTTTCTTCATAACTCAGAGCCACTTCATATCTCAGGGGCACTGATAGTTTTCTATAATTTAAATCGAAGAAAACTGTTGTTTTCAAGGAATAACTAGGACGTAATTCTTGCCGTGAATCGTTTTCTATAATTTGAACATAGAAAATCATTTCATAACTCGAGTGCTTCATAACTCAGGAAAATTAGTAATAATTTTTCTCAGCATGTCTCCGAGTTACCGTCGCAGAATGCGGGAAGGTCTTATTATAGCCATCAATTATTTATTTATTTATCATCTTGTTATTCACTTAACTGAAAAAGTGTACGACCAAATTGCCTGAAATTTGGTAAAACGGTTGGTCAATGTTTAGTGACCTGATGGTAGTATTTTGGAAGTGACCCGGTAAAGTCAAGGTCATGGTCATTTATAACTCAAAAAGTATTGAACCATATTGCATGAAACTTGGTGGGACGATTGTTTATTACTTATTATCCATTTTCCAGTTTATTAAATTTTGAGAGAGAACGGGTCAAAGCGGTGGCGAAAGTATGCGCTCTACCTAGTGCACATAATCTAGTTTCTTATTAAAGTAAAAATACAGAACCAATTTGCAACTGGTTTGTAGTTTTGTAACCAGTAACCCTAGTTCTAGTGAATAGCTAGAGTGGTGAAAATTAGAGGGGAGGGGACCTTTAAGTTAACTTTTATAACTTTCTATCATTATACACACTGTAGATAGAAAAAAGGAAGTATAATAACTGTTATAGTTAAATAAGAACTTAAAACTTAAAGCTTTTACACACTGTAGGTAATGGCATGGAACTACAATAATTAGTTATGTAAATATTTGTTATATTTTTCAGGATGACTCGGATTACGCCGTAATTCCCTACAACTACGCTTACGAAGTTCAAGATCCGGACACGAGTAACTTCCAGAACAAGGCGGAGGTTAGAGACGAGGAGGGAAATGTCTTTGGCTCCTACTCTGTCCTCATGCCTGATGGTTACATTTACACCACTACTTATAATGTCACGGGGGAGTCAGGGTTCGTGTCCCGATTGGTGAAGACGCGGGCCGATATCCCGGAACCGAGGGCCCTCACCCCGGATATTTCGGAAATTGTTTCGGTATCCGAGTAAAGGAGGTTCAAAATTGTCTGTTGTTATTTTTTTTGGATCTCTTAATTTTTACGGTCAGAAAAATAGTTTGGAAAGTAAATCAGTAAAAAAAATCGGACCGTAGAAGTAAAAATAATCGGACCGTAAAATAAAGAAAAAATCGGACCGTAAAATAAAAGAGATCCATTTTTATTGTTTTTTGGAGGTCGAGACAACGAATTTATATTAACTTACTTTATTTATATTAATTTAATGAATTTATATTAATTTACTTAATTTATATAGTTAGTTTGAATTGTAGGACTGAATTAGTGACCGAACTGTTGTAATTTGTTTCAATTTATAATGGAAATGTGGATGGAAAAATAAATGTTTGAAATTTAAAATGATATTAATTATTTTTTAAATATTTAAGAACGAAAATTATAAATGATTCTTTTTTTTTTCATTATCCTTATTCATTTTAATTTTTTTTCTGTATGTAGTGAAACTTTAATTTTATTAACTTTAAATATCATTTTTTATTTGGATTGTAACAGCATATATATATTTTAAATATATTTCTCCCGAATAGCGAAGTTATTGCTAATAATGAGAAGAAAATATTTCTATGAAAGAAATTCAAAGAAGACTTTTTTGAGGGAGACTCTTGTAAATTATCAATAAATTTCAATTTGAATAACTATCACTGAAATTGGATCAATTTACTTACAAGTAAAAATAATAATGGTTATTATACACTGATTGGATGAAATTATATGCTGAATGTATACATTAAAGTTGTGAGTATCACAGAATGAATCGAAATAAAGATACGGATATCATTAGCTAGGTAATTAGATATATTTTAATTTATGAAGATATCTAAAGCATTTGAAATTAGACAAAATTTACACAACATTTTAATATCATATTTAATTCTATCTCCCTTTTTGGGCTGCTAAAAGAATGCAAATATTTATTAATAGTTTCGTATTGGAACAAAATATGAATCATTTATTTTACCACAAAATAATGACGGCACAAAAGTTTGGTGTGTGACGTCATGAGAACAACACAAGTCAATAATTAGAATTAACACTTTAAAGTCAACTATTAGAATTATAGTGACGTAAATAATGAATGAATGTTCAATATTTTAATATAATGATAACAATTGAACAGTTTTTATGACTGTACTCATATTAGTTAGTGAGTTTAAGTAAAGATATTTCTGTGTTGTTTTGATGACGTCACACACCCCTTATTTGTCACGACTTTTTCTCTAAGATTTTCAGTGTTTGTTTAGAGTTTAGAGAGAAAGGTTGTGTGTGTGTGTCTCCTTCTATTCTCCTTTATTATCCTTTATTACCTGTTTATTCCTCTTTTTACTCATTCTATCCCTTCTTCCTCTTCACCCCCTTCACAGTTACAATCTATTTACCTTTTAGTGACTAGGTATTTACTAACTACATTAGTTTGTTTGTACGTATGTCCGTTCACTCTCGCAATTATCGTTATTTTTATTCCCAATCCATAGTAATACCTAGTTAGTTGTTAAAGTTTGAGTGTTTTACTAGTGTGAGTTCCTAATTATCGGTCAGTTCCACATTTCCGGACACGTAAGAAAAAATATTTTTATTTTAATTGGTATCCATGATACCTGCATCAATTTTTATTTTTATTGGTATCCATGATACCTGCTGGTAGGTATCATGGATACCAATAAAAATTATTATACATATTTTTCTTACCTACGTGTCCGAAAATATGGAACTGACCGATAACTATGAACTTACCCTAGTCATTCTCTGTTTAAAATGGTGTGTCTTTTTATTACTTTATTATTGTACTAGGTAACTAGTTAGCTATTTTAAATAGTTCTACAGCCATTTAGTCTCATACCTATTGCTAAGTTAATTATGATTTCATTTTAACTGTTGTCTATTACCTATTTAATTATTTTAATTAAAATTAGGCCTTTTACCGTAGATAATATTTTATTCCTTTAGAGTTTATGTTTTTCCACCCGAGGTTTGAAATGTTGCCCCCGTGACGTCACTGTAGTTATTGTGAGTATTCGTGACAAAGTAACAAATTACTACCCTAGTCAGGTAATTTACTAATTAGATTAATAAATACTAAGCAAGTTACGAATCACCGGTCAGTTCCATAACTTCGGTCATATAAGAATTTATGCAAAAGACTATACAGGTTTAGCATAACATTAATTATTTATTTTTTATTATTATTTGGTATCAATGATACCTAGCTACTAGCTATTTACCTAATTGGTATCCATGATACCTACTAGTTAGTTAGCTAATTGGTATCCATGATACCTACTAGTTAGTTAGCTAATTGGTATCCATGATACCTACTAGCTAGTTACCTAATTTGTATCCATGATACCTACTAGCTATTTACCTAATTTGTATCCATGATACCTACTAGCTATTTACCTAATTTGTATCCATGATACCTACTAGCTATTTACCTAATTTGTATCCATGATACCTACTAGCTATTTACCTAATTTGTATCCATGATACCTACTAGCTATTTACCTAATTGGTATCCATGATACATACTAGCTAGTTACCTAATTGGTATCCATGATACCTACTAGCTATTTACCCAATTTGTATCCATGATACCTACTAGCTATTTACCTAATTTGTATCCATGATACCTACTAGCTATTTACCTAATTTGTATCCATGATACCTACTAGCTATTTACCTAATTGGTATCCATGATACCTACTAGCTATTTACCTAATTGGTATCCATGATACCTACTAGTTAGTTACCTAATTGGTATCCATGATACCTACTAGCTATTTACCTAATTGGTATCCATGATACCTACTAGTTAGTTACCTAATTGGTATCCATGATACCTACTAGCTATTTACCTAATTGGTATCCATGATACCTACTAGTTAGTTACCTAATTTGTATCCATGATACCTACTAGCTAATTACCTAATTCGTATCCATGATACCTACTAGCTATTTACCTAATTCGTATCCATGATACCTACTAGTCACCATATTGGTATCCATGATATCTACTAGCTAGTTATCTACCTAGATGTAGGTATCATAGATTTTTTTAATTGCTAGGTATCATGGATACAAATTAGAATTGAATATAAATTATCATATCGTTATTTTCTTACCGATAAATCGTAACTTACCTTAATTTAGATATAATGTATGTATTTATCCACAGTTATTAACCAGTTACTATTACCCAATAGTTACTCAGTAGTTACCCAATTGTTACCCATTACCACAATGAAGTTAATACCGGAAAGTACCGCTTTTTCGTCTCTCAAGAAAATACTAAACTTCGAAACAATGGAAGGACAAGTAATTAGCAGGTAAATAAATTAGCTTCATTTTGATGATAAACTAGATAACGTGCACTCGTAGAGCGCATACTTTCGCCGCCGCTTTTACCAGTTTCTTATGAACTGGTAACTGTATAACAACCAATCGTCCCACAAAGTTTCATGCAATATGGTTAAATAATTTTTGAGTTATAATTGACCTTGACCTTTGACCGGGTCACTCCCAAAATTCTATCAGCAGGTCACTGGACATTGACCAATCGTTTCAACTAATTTTAGGTAATTTGGTTGAAAACTTTTTGAGTTATTCGAATAACAAGATGATAAATTAGTGAATGTCGGGTAAAATATGACCTTCAGCAGTTTTGCAAGGGTAATTAGCTTTGATTTTACTGGTAAATACTAAATGTAGTTATTTAGTAGAGTTGCCATGTAGTTATTTAGTAGAGTTGCCATGTAGTTATTTAGTAGAGTTGCCATGTAGTTATTTAGTAGAGTTGCCATGTAGTTATTTAGTAGAGTTGCCATGTAGTTATTTAGTAGAGTTGCCATGTAGTTATTTAGTAGAGTTGCCATGTAGTTATTTAGTAGAGTTGCCATGTAGTTATTTAGTAGAGTTGCCATGTAGTTATTTAGTAGAGTTGCCATGTAGTTATTTAGTAGAGTTGCCATGTAGTTATTTAGTAGAGTTGCCATGTAGTTATTTAGTAGAGTTGCCATGTAGTTCTTTATCAGCTGTTCAGTGAGTACGATGCAATAGCTATGTAATATTTCTGTAGGTGTCTAAAGCTTCTCTTGACTCGGTGCCAAATTAGATACAGTGTCACTCTCACTCTTTTAATTCATTTACCTAACTATTCTTTAGAATAGTAACTATTGTGAGTAGGTAGGTACAATTTGGCAATATGTAGGTACTATTTGGCAATATGTAGGTACTTTTCGGCAATATGTAGGTACTATTCGGCAATATGTAGGTACTATTTGGCAATATGTAGGTACTATTTGGCAATATGTAGGTACTATTTGGCAATATGTAGGTACTATTTGGCAATATGTAGGTACTATTTGGCAATATGTAGGTACTATTTGGCAATATGTAGGTACTATTTGGCAATATGTAGGTACTATTTGGCAATATGTAGGTACTATTTGGCAATATGTAGGTACTATTTGGCAATATGTAGGTACTATTTGGCAATATGTAGGTACTATTTGGCAATATGTAGGTACTATTTGGCAATATGTAGGTACTATTTGGCAATATGTAGGTACTATTCGGCAATATGTAGGTACTATTCGGCAATATGTAGGTACTATTCGGCAATATGTAGGTACTATTTGGCAATATGTAGGTACTATTTGGCAATATGTAGGTACTATTTGGCAATATGTAGGTACTATTCGGCAATATGTAGGTACTATTCGGCAATATGTAGGTACTATTCGGCAATATGTAGGTACTATTTGGCAATATGTAGGTACTATTCGGCAATATGTAGGTACTATTCGGCAATATGTAGGTACTATTCGGCAATATGTAGGTACTATTCGGCAATATGTAGGTACTATTTGGCAATATGTAGGTATTATTTGGCAATATGTAGGTATTATTTGGCAATATGTAGGTACTATTTGGCAATATGTAGGTACTATTTGGCAATATGTAGGTACTATTTGGCAATATGTAGGTACTATTTGGCAATATGTAGGTACTATTTGGCAATATGTAGGTACTATTCGGCAATATGTTGGTACTATTCGGCAATATGTAGGTACTATTCGGCAATATGTAGGTACTATTTGGCAATATGTAGGTACTATTTGGCAATATGTAGGTACTATTTGGCAATATGTAGGTACTATTTGGCAATATGTAGGTACTATTCGGCAATATGTAGGTACTATTCGGCAATATGTAGGTACTATTCGGCAATATGTAGGTACTATTTGGCAATATGTAGGTACTATTCGGCAATATGTAGGTACTATTTGGCAATATGTAGGTATTATTTGGCAATATGTAGGTACTATTCGGCAATATGTAGGTACTATTTGGCAATATGTAGGTACTATTTGGCAATATGTAGGTACTATTTGGCAATATGTTGGTACTATTTGGCAATATGTAGGTACTATTCGGCAATATGTAGGTACTATTTGGCAATATGTAGGTACTATTTTGCAATATGTAGGTACTATTTGGCAATATGTAGGTACTATTCGGCAATATGTAGGTACTATTTGGCAATATGTAGGTACTATTTGGCAATATGTAGGTACTATTTGGCAATATGTAGGTACTATTCGGCAATATGTTGGTACTATTCGGCAATATGTAGGTACTATTTGGCAATATGTAGGTACTATTTGGCAATATGTAGGTACTATTTGGCAATATGTAGGTACTATTTGGCAATATGTAGGTACTATTTGGCAATATGTAGGTACTATTTGGCAATATGTAGGTACTATTTGGCAATATGTTGGTACTATTCGGCAATATGTAGGTACTATTCGGCAATATGTAGGTACTATTCGGCAATATGTAGGTACTATTCGGCAATATGTAGGTACTATTTGGCAATATGTAGGTACTATTTGGCAATATGTAGGTACTATTTGGCAATATGTAGGTACTATTCGGCAATATGTAGGTACTATTCGGCAATATGTAGGTACTATTTGGCAATATGTAGGTACTATTTGGCAATATGTAGGTACTATTTGGCAACATGTAGGTACTATTAGGTCCGGTTATAGTATTTACAGTGTTTTTATCCACTATCTGTCATTGCTTAGAACTTAAACAACTTTTTGAAGATGCACTTAACTAGATGAAGTGCACTCGTAGAGCGCATACCTTTGCCGCCCTTTCTTATAATTGACATTGACTATCCAATAAAACTTGAGTAATAAATGACCATGACCTTTAACCCGATCGTTTCCAAAGTCCAGGGTTGTTAATAACCAATGTTTTTTTATAGAAAAAAACCAATGGTTGAAAAAAACATTGTTTTTGAAAAAAAAACATTCTTTTTTTTCAAAAAAACAAAAACAAATGAACCAAAAACCAATGTTTTTTTTTAAATAAACCATGGTTTATTTGGTTTTTATTTGGAATTATTTAATAAAAGTGCATAAATATTATTTCATAACTGATCACTATACATGATTAACATTACAAAACATCTTTCATATTTTGATGAATTATAAATAAATTTATATCAAATAAATTATAATTTTTTCTTTATATCAGGTAAATTATGAAGAAATTAATTAAAGCAGATGCTATGTAACATTTTACTACCACTTCATGAATAATTCTTAACTGCTAGTCTACTTTAGTAAGCAGATGCTATGTAACATTTTACTACCACTTCATGAATAGTTCTTAGCTGCTAGTCTACTTTAGTAAGCAGATGCTATGTAACATTTTACTACCACTTCATGAATAGTTCTTAGCTGCTAGTCTACTTTAGTAAGCAGATGCTATGTAACATTTTACTACCACTTCATGAATAGTTCTTAGCTGCTAGTCTACTTTAGTAAGCAGATGCTATGTAACATTTTACTACCAATTCATGAATAGTTCTTAGCTGCTAGTCTACTTTAGTAAGCAGATGCTATGTAACATTTTACTACCACTTCATGAATAGTTCTTAGCTGCTAGTCTACTTTAGTAAGCAGATGCTATGTAACATTTTACTACCAATTCATGAATAATTCTTAACTGCTAGTCTACTTTAGTAAGCAGATGCTATGTAACATTTTACTACCACTTCATGAATAATTCTTAGCTGCTAGTCTACTTTAGTAAGCAGATGCTATGTAACATCTTACTACCAATTCATGAATAATTCTTAACTGCTAGTCTACTTTAGTAAGCAGATGCTATGTAACATTTTACTACCACTTCATGAATAGTTCTTAGCTGCTAGTCTACTTTAGTAAGCAGATGCTATGTAACATTTTACTACCACTTCATGAATAGTTCTTAGCTGCTAGTCTACTTTAGTAAGCAGATGCTATGTAACATTTTACTACCAATTCATGAATAATTCTTAACTGCTAGTCTACTTTAGTAAGCTATTAAAAAATCCAAAGATCAAGTTTCAAATAACAGCTAGATTCAAAATTGAAATATTTCTTGAATTCTCATTGATTTACATTTCAAATGTAGATGTTCAAATTAAACTATAACATATTAGCTAATGAATATCAGTGTGACTCGAGACTGTATTTTAATATTCACTAAATAACTATGTAAATATCTTTATAAAATGATAATAACACAATATGGTGAGGAGAAAACACCGTCATTATTTCTATTGTCCTTTGGTTTTAAACCTTAATGTCTTGCATCAAAAAAATACACGACTAAGATTAACTAATTATATTTCATGTAGCTACATAGAACATTTATATATTTAAATGATTTAACAAAACTATTTTAAATGATATCAATATAAATTATATAATATGAATGATTAATGATAAATTTAAAAGGATTTTAGAAGTGCAAAATATAAAAATAAACCATAAAAAACCAATTAACCATGTTTGTATTTCTTAGTTTGGTTCAAACCTAACCAACCTGCCAAATTTCAGACGATTTGGTTCAATACTTTTTTAGTTATAAAAATAACACGATGATAAATAAATGAATGCGACATGAAACATGACCTTCAGCAATTTGCGAAGGTCATGAACTTCCTAAGGTTTTGGTGGTGATTATTCTATCTAATTTTGTGAATTGTTTTAGAGATGGTTAGGGAAATACATACTGAAACATAACGTTTAGTAATGGGAATTTTACAACGAAACAATTTAGTCAACGAAACAATTTAGTCAATGGAACAATTTAGTCAACGAAACAATTTAGTCAATGAAACAATTTAGTCAATGAAACAATTTAGTCAATGAAACAATTTAGTCAATGAAACAATTTAGTCAACGAAACAATTTAGTCAATGAAACAATTTAGTCAATGAAACAATTTAGTCAATGAAACAATTTAGTCAATGAAACAATTTAGTCAATGAAACAATTTAGTCAATGAAACAATTTAGTCAACGAAACAATTTAGTCAATGAAACAATTTAGTCAACGAAACAATTTAGTCAATGAAACAATTTAGTCAATGAAACAATTTAGTCAATGAAACAATTTAGTCAATGAAACAATTTAGTCAACGAAACAATTTAGTCAATGAAACAATTTAGTCAATGATACAATTTAGTCAACGAAACAATTTAGTCAATGAAACAATTTAGTCAATGAAACAATTTAGTCAATGAAACAATTTAGTCAATGAAACAATTTAGTCAATGAAACAATTTAGTCAATGATACAATTTAGTCAACGAAACAATTTAGTCAACGAAACAATTTAGTCAATGGAACAATTTAGTCAATGAAACAATTTAGTCAATGAAACAATTTAGTCAATGAAACAATTTAGTCAATGAAACAATTTAGTCAATGAAACAATTTAGTCAATGAAACAATTTAGTCAACGAAACAATTTAGTCAATGAAACAATTTAGTCAACGAAACAATTTAGTCAATGAAACAATTTAGTCAATGAAACAATTTAGTCAACGAAACAATTTAGTCAATGGAACAATTTAGTCAATGGAACAATTTAGTCAATGAAACAATTTAGTCAATGAAACAATTTAGTCAATGAAACAATTTAGTCAACGAAACAATTTAGTCAATGAAACAATTTAGTCAACGAAACAATTTAGTCAATGGAACAATTTAGTCAATGAAACAATTTAGTCAATGAAACAATTTAGTCAATGAAACAATTTAGTCAATGAAACAATTTAGTCAATGAAACAATTTAGTCAATGAAACAATTTAGTCAATGAAACAATTTAGTCAATGAAACAATTTAGTCAATGAAACAATTTAGTCAATGAAACAATTTAGTCAACGAAACAATTTAGTCAATGATACAATTTAGTCAATGAAACAATTTAGTCAATGAAACAATTTAGTCAATGAAACAATTTAGTCAATGGAACAATTTAGTCAATGAAACAATTTAGTCAATGAAACAATTTAGTCAATGAAACAATTTAGTCAATGGAACAATTTAGTCAATGGAACAATTTAGTCAACGAAACAATTTAGTCAATGGAACAATTTAGTCAATGATACAATTTAGTCAATGATACAATTTAGTCAATGGAACAATTTAGTCAATGGAACAATTTAGTCAACGAAACAATTTAGTCAACGAAACAATTTAGTCAATGATACAATTTAGTCAATGAAACAATTTAGTCAATGAAACAATTTAGTCAATGAAACAATTTAGTCAATGAAACAATTTAGTCAATGAAACAATTTAGTCAATGAAACAATTTAGTCAATGAAACAATTTAGTCAACGAAACAATTTAGTCAATGATACAATTTAGTCAATGAAACAATTTAGTCAATGAAACAATTTAGTCAATGAAACAATTTAGTCAATGGAACAATTTAGTCAATGAAACAATTTAGTCAATGAAACAATTTAGTCAATGAAACAATTTAGTCAACGAAACAATTTAGTCAATGATACAATTTAGTCAATGAAACAATTTAGTCAATGAAACAATTTAGTCAACGAAACAATTTAGTCAACGAAACAATTTAGTCAATGATACAATTTAGTCAATGAAACAATTTAGTCAATGAAACAATTTAGTCAATGAAACAATTTAGTCAATGAAACAATTTAGTCAATGAAACAATTTAGTCAATGAAACAATTTAGTCAATGAAACAATTTAGTCAACGAAACAATTTAGTCAATGATACAATTTAGTCAATGAAACAATTTAGTCAATGAAACAATTTAGTCAATGAAACAATTTAGTCAATGGAACAATTTAGTCAATGAAACAATTTAGTCAATGAAACAATTTAGTCAATGAAACAATTTAGTCAATGAAACAATTTAGTCAATGAAACAATTTAGTCAACGAAACAATTTAGTCAATGATATTAGATACTAATATCAGATACTAATATTACCATCTAATATTAAAGCTTATATCGATAATTAGGTCAAAGGTAACTATGATGAGAAAATAATAAACAATGGTACAATTTCATCAAAGGAACAGACCATTCAAACAGTTAGGTTTTATTTGTTCGATAGTAACTTTATACACTACGATCATGAGATCAAATGAAACAAAATTCAATTTATTCGAGCTATCGAATTCTTGTTCAAAGTATTCACGAAAATTGTCTAAAAATTAATCCTGGTATTCACCTCCTGACTTAATTTGTAATATCTAACCGGACTCAATGCAACCATGGTAAATAAATAGAGAAGTATACTAGTACAATATTGGAACATCCCAAAATATTATAAGTGACGTCACACATAAGATGTACATTTGTTTTCAAATAAGAAATGTGCTATTATTCAGTTGAATGTGCATTTTTATGGAAATTAACTTGCATCAATTTGTTTCTATCACGTTTTACACTCTATTCACTTATAATATTCAACTAATAATAACTACAATATTTGACAGTACTCTGTGTGACGTCATTTGTTTACATCGTTTCTGAAGAACGGACCAAGTTCACCGTCAATGATTTTGAAACTTAGCTCACTTCTCTATTTATTTACCATGGTGCTAAGAGAGTTATTTTTAGGTCTAAGATGTTAGGCAGTTCGCTGCTAGAGGTTATGTTTTAGGTGTTATTTATTTACCATGGTGCTTAGAGAGTTATTTTTAGGTCTAAGATGTTAGGCAGTTCGCTGCTAGAGGTTATGTTTTAGGTGTTATTTGTTTACCATGGTGCTTAGAGAGTTATTTTTAGGTCTAAGATGTTAGGCAGTTCGCTGCTAGAGGTTATGTTTTAGGTGTTATTTATTTACCATGGTGCTTAGAGAGTTATTTTTAGGTCTAAGATGTTAGGCAGTTCGCTGCTAGAGGTTATGTTTTAGGAGTTATTTATTTACCATGGTGCTTAGAGAGTTATTTTTAGGTCTAAGATGTTAGGCAGTTCGCTGCTAGAGGTTATGTTTTAGGAGTTATTTATTTACCATGGTGCTTAGAGAGTTATTTTTAGGTCTAAGATGTTAGGCAGTTCGTTGCTAGAGGTTATGTTTTAGGTGTTATTTATTTACCATTCGAACAACTCAAAAAGTATTCAACCAAATTGCCTGAAATTTGGTGGAACGATTGGTCAATCTCCAGTAACCAGTTTATTAGATTTTGCGAGCGATCAGGTTAAAGGTCAAGGTCATTTATAAGCGGTTGTGATGGTATGAGCTCTAGGAGTGCGCGTCATCTTGGGTAAATTACGAATTATTGGTCAGTTTCACATCTTCGGTCATATAAGAAAAAACGATGTTGTAATTGTTTTTTAATTTGTACCCATGACAATTATAATGTTTTTTTTCTTATATGACCGAAGATGTGAAGCTGACCGATATTTCGTAATTTAGCCTATTTTCCTCGCTATACTTCTCCACAGTCCCCAGTTACGCTAATGCAGCAGCTACACACAGCTAGTATGTCAGTGAGTTTCAAGGTTGTACATGTGTGTGTACTGTTGCTAACTCAGAATGTCAAGACTGATGCTGTGTTTGAACACTTGGCTCACTATCATAATAATATACTAGTGTACTTTCCCGTTGATAATAACGGGTCATTATCAATACCAATTTATTTCCCGTTATTAGGTTACTTTTAATAAGTTGAATTAAAATTAAATTTTCTGCATAGTCTAATTTATTTTATGGATAAAATACATTAAAAAATTGAATAAAAACAGGGTAATTTAAATACCAAGTCAATACATTCCCGTGCGTATCATAGTTACATTCTTCATGTTTAATACCCGTAGTGTAAAAGCGGACACCAAATAAATAAACACACGAGGGAAATTATTAGGATCGATAGTAACTTGCATTAACTTTGTTATTTTAAAATGGATTGTAGAATTAGGTAGCTAAGGGGTAGTGAAACAAAAAGTTGAAATTTTTAAAGTAGGAGTTGGCTACCTACCTTCACAGATTGCGGAAGGTAATGCTTCAGGTGATATTTATTTATTTATTATCTTATTTGTTTATCTGAAGAAGGTCAAGGTCATTCTAACTCGAGCATAAATGGATGGTCAAGGCTTTTATAGGCGGTAGCGAATGTAACTCACTATAGAGGTTACTTCCTTACTCAGGACTCTACACTCACTATAGAGGTTACTTCCTTACTCAGGACTCTACACTCACTATAGAGTGTTTCACTATAGAGGTTACTTCCTTTCTCAGGACTCTACACTCACTATAGAGTGTTTCACTATAGAGGTTACTTCCTTACTCAGGACTCTACACTCACTATAGAGTGTTTCACTATAGAGGTTACTTCCTAACTCAGGACTCTACACTCACTATAGAGTGTTTCACTATAGAGTGTTTCACTATAGAGTGTTTCACTATAGAGTGTTTCACTATAGAGTGTTTCACTATAGAGTGTTTCACTATAGAGTGTTTCACTATAGAGTGTTTCACTATAGAGTGTTTCACTATAGGAAACATAGAGGCTTTATGTACGCCTTACTATTCCTTTTGTTTTTTCAGACTGGAGAGCTACTCGTGCAAGTTGATAGGACCGGAGAAAGCCCTGTACAAGAAATTCAGCAACAGCGTGACTGCTGGTATGAATGAGATGGAAATACTGTCACCAACGAGAGAAGAAGGGGAAAACCCCTTCACATTCACACCCCTCGGCAGCAGTAGTTTTGATTTGTTGTACAGGTGAAATGGAACTTCATATAGTCACCTCGAAATAGGCTTTCTAAATAGTCACAGTTCTGATGCACTCAGGTGTTTGGAGTTCACCCTATGGCTTTGTCTCTCAAGTGCATCAGTTCGATGCACTTTAGTGTCTCAGCTATAACTTTGTTAAAATGACGAGCAAATTATTCTCATCATTTCAGCAAAGGAAAATTAGAGACACTGAAGTGTGTCGAACTGATGCACTTCGCCGCTTTCGAAACACTTTAGTGCATCCAAACTATAGTTTGATGCACTAAAGTGTCTCGCTTGAGAGACAAAGCCATAGGGTGAATTCCAAACACCGGAGTACATCAGTTGGAGTTGTTTATCTTTCTCATTGTTGCTAATACGTTTTGTAATGCAATAATACTTTGGTGTCTACAGTAAGTCTCAGTAGCAATATAGTTACTCACTATAGGTATGGTTGCCACATTACCGTGCACTTCTAGTTACCGTACACTAACTTTTGGTTAGTTTCAACTCTTCAAGTCAGTGACATATCTTATCAGTTAGCTTCCTTATCAGTTACTCTCATCAGTGAATATCAGTCACTGTTCCGGTGTAACACTTCAAACTTACGTCACTGACTAAATAGAAACTGTTGTAATTTGCTAACTTGTAAATGATTACCAGTAACTTTAGGATTACCAGCAACTTTGAGATTACCAGTAACTTTAGGATTACCAGCAACTTTGGGATTACCAGTAACTTTAGGATTACCAGTAACTTTGGGATTACCAGTAACTTTAGGATTACCAGTAACTTTAGGATTACCAGCAACTTTAGGATTACCAGTAACTTTAGGATTACCAGCAACTTTGAGATTACCAGTAACTTTAGGATTACCAGCAACTTTGGGATTACCAGTAACTTTAGGATTACCAGTAACTTTAGGATTACCAGTAACTTTAGGATTACCAGCAACTTTAGGATTACCAGCAACTTTAGGATTACCAGCAACTTTGGGATTACCAGCAACTTTAGGATTACCAGCAACTTTAGGATTAGCTACCAGTAATTTTGGGATAACCAGCAACTTTAGGATTACCAGTAACTTTAGGATTACCAGTAACTTTAGGATTACCAGTAACTTTAGGATTACCAGCAACTTTGGGATTACCAGTAACTTTAGGATTACCAGTAACTTTAGGATTACCAGTAACTTTAGGATTACCAGCAACTTTGGGATTACCAGTAACTTTAGGATTACCAGCAACTTTGGGATTACCAGTAACTTTAGGATTACCAGTAACTTTAGGATTACCAGTAACTTTAGGATTACCAGCAACTTTAGGATTACCAGCAACTTCAGGATTACCAGTAACTTTAGGATTACCAGTAACTTTAGGATTAACAGTAACTTTGGGATTACCAGTAACTTTGGGATTACCAGCAACTTTAGGATTACCAGCAACTTTAGGATTAGCTACCAGTAATTTTGGGATAACCAGCAACTTTAGGATTACCAGTAACTTTAGGATTACCAGTAACTTTAGGATTACCAGTAACTTTGGGATTACCAGTAGCTTTGGGATAACCAGTAACTTTGGGATTACCAGTAACTGTAGGATTACCAGTAACTTTAGGATTACCAGTAACTTTGGGATTACCAGTAACTTTGGGATTACCAGTAACTTTGGGATTACCAGTAACTTTGGGATTACCAGTAACTTTAGGATTACCAGTAACTTTGGGATTACCAGTAACTTTGGGATTAGCTACCAGTAACTTTGGGATTAGCTACCAGTAACTTTGGGATTAGCTACCAGTAACTTTGGGATTAGCTACCAGTAACTTTGGGATTACCAGTAACTTTGGGATTAGCTACCAGTAACTTTGGGATTAGCTACCAGTAACTTTGGGATTAGCTACCAGTAACTTTGGGATTAGCTACCAGTAACTTTGGGATTAGCTACCAGTAACTTTGGGATTAGCTACCAGTAACTTTGGGATTAGCTACCAGTAACTTTGGGATTAGCTACCAGTAACTTTGGGATTAGCTACCAGTAACTTTGGGATTAGCTACCAGTAACTTTGGGATTAGCTACCAGTAACTTTAGGATAACCAGTACCTAAGTTAATAACTATAGGTGCTCCCATAGTTTCTTATTAATGGAGTAACTACAAACTCTAGGGACCGAACTGTTGTAATTTGGGTTATGTTACTTATGTAGCTAGCTATTGTCATTTTTCATTTCTCCTTGTTTATCCTTTTTTTAACGCTACTTGCAATTTTAGAGGACAGTGCTAGGGTTATGCTCTTCAACTACGTGGTCTTAGATTTTATGTTAGGTAGACTTCACTAACTATCACCTCTTCGATTTTGTGTTAGGTAGACTTCACTTACTATCACCTCTTCATTATCCTCTTAGATTTTGTGTTAGGGAGACTTCACTTACTATCACCTCTTCATTTTCCTCTTAGATTTTGTGTTAGGGAGACTTCACCTACTATCACCTCTTCATTTTCCTCTTAGATGTTGCGTTAAGTATTTTATTTGTTCAAGTTACCAGATTTTGTGATTTGTCATGTAGCTAGCCACTTTCCTGTGTGACTGCTTCTCCCAAGTCCCTTGTGTTATTTTCTATTGTCAGCAGAAATGGTTTCCTCTCCATAGACTATTCATTAAGATTAAGAATTAATGACTAGGAAGTTTGTTTTTTATTTAGTTTTTTGCTTTTCTAGTAGGTAGGTGTTCATTGTGACTCGTTGTCTTGTTGTTAGTTTTATTTCAGTTTTTCTACGGTTGTGGTTGTTAGATTGGCTCTTGTTAGGGTTTTGTATTTTTTATTTGTTTAGGTTGTTGTTGTTGTTGTTGTTGTTGTTTATATACCTTCTGGTCCGAAGTCGGTGGTGTGACCTCATAGGGGTGGACTGGTGGCAACACTGCTGCTAAAGATCTCTCTAGGCTCTGCCAACCGAGCTAACATTAACAAAAAAACTATAAAAAAGAAAACGTATTTCCTTTTAAATTTAAAAGAAAGAAGATCAAAAAATGACTAAAAAGATACTAAACTGAACCACAATTTATTAAAAAGATGATATTCGACCAAACTTGCTGAAAAGATGTTATTCGACTCAAATTAGTTAAAAATTGCTATTCGACCAAAGAAACTAAAAAAGATGTTAATGTTTGTAGCGCTCTGGCAGGTTCAACCATGTTGGAAAGGTTAGAGAGGGAGGTAGCAGTGGCTAACTACATCACGCATTCAATAGCTTTGTTTTAGGGTGGTGGTCTGTCTGTCTTCGAAGTAGGCAGTGAGGTAGGTACTAGTCTACTAGGTAGGTACAGTGCCTTCTGGGGCACATAGCAACTATTACCTCCAATTGTACAGGAATGAATCAGAAGGAGTGTCAAAGAGGCGTCGCACCTGCTCTCTCAACGTACCAAATGCTCTCACCTCATCAACTTCTTCGTCAGTCTCTTGTAGCGTCGGTATGGACTCGGAAAGTGAAGGTATGAACTCCCCACCCCTTTCTTTCGGCCCATCATTCTATAATAGCTGTTAAAGCGCCGTGTTTTCATCGCCCAGTTTACGCCTCAGGCACTGTTAAACCGTCTCCTTCAAATTTGAAAAAAGTCTATTTCTTCTCTTGCATAAAATGATGTCCTATAGTCTCCCGGATAACGTGTTGAAATATTAGAGCTAAAAGCAATCTAGAAGTGCTTCAACATCAGATGGACAATATTGTAAGTTATACCTGTCAGGTCCGTCAAAAGACCTGTCAGCACTGGTATTGAGGGTTTATTTGGTCTCGCATCAAATGATTTGCTGACTACATGCATCAAAAAGAGAACAACAGCACCCTAACAAGAGTCTCGACGCTAATTTATGGTACCAGAATAATTTCAGTTTGACAAATTTTTCCAAAAATTTCAGCAAATTGACTCTCATGAAAAGTACATCAAAAGGTTAAATAAGAAAATACTCCATTTGAATACATTAACCCAGAAAATTGGAATTTTTTTAAGAGTTAATGAACTATATATTTTTAGTTGGAGAGTCCCATCAAATGAATGGAAGGCGGTAGAAACGCTAATGGCTATAGACTGCAAATTTGTTTTCCATTCATTTAACCGTGATTATTTGAAGAGGCGTAAACTGGGTGGTGAAAAGGCGGCGTTTTATCTGGTAGGAGCTACAGAATGGGCGTGTTGACAGTATGTTTCATGACTTTGTTTACTCTAGTTTGGTTTAACTGCAGGTTCTATTGGAGAGGAGGACAAAATACTTCGTAAGACTCTTTTCTACCTCGTGTCTACTCTAAACGCAGCTTTCTACCCTGACTATGATTTCAGTGCTACGTCTGCGAGGGAATTTTCCAGAGAACATTCCACTAAGGTAACACTCGTACTCTCACTTCAACTCTCACTTCAACTCTTGGTTGCGTCACTATAGTAACTACTCAATAGTTCAAATAGCTAATGGGATAAATAGTCGACCAGAAAAAAGGGTGTTTTTATTAACCAATTGATCTGATTGTTGTAATTTTTTAATAAAAGTAAGATATTCTTACATAGTCACCTATAAACTAGAATATTACATCTGAAGATGGTAAAATTCCTTTATTTACATAGAGGCATCTAGATAAAGGCCTTATTTTAGGTAACTCATGTTTAATGTTGTAGCTAATTAGAAAAAAATAACCATATTTTTACACCAAAAATAAGAAAATAATCTTTACTGGAGAGAAACAATTGCTTTAGGATCTTCCATGCATCTAGATAAAGGCTAACCCATGTATTTCCATGTTAAGTTTACCATGTTTGCCAGTTCTTACCATTCATTGTTTTACAGCAAGTGATGGATACAATCGAGAGACAACTATCCACCGTGTCACTGTCACAACTAACGGGAATATCCAATCGACTGTTCAAAGCTGTGGACGAGGAGGTCAATCTCAAAGAGTGTGAAATCTACACTTACAACCCAGGTAAAAACTGCCTTCATAATCTGCCCCTCTAACTTCATGAAAATCTGTTCCTAACTTGGCTTACAGGGAAATATAAACAAAGACCCTTTTCTTCGTCCAAAAGACATCAATCAATATTTTTTTTGCGGTTTCTTGGAATATTCGGTCTAATTTTATGATTTTAGTTAAGAACATTAATAGGAAAAGTTGAAATTTAGAGTAGGTACTGAAAGCGGAAAACATTATTAACTAGTTTGATGCGTAACATTAGTAGCTAATCTTAACATGAGATTGGAGCGGAAAAATTTAGAAAAACATTAAACCGAAAAAGAATGGGCTTCAGTGCAGCATTGAAACAACCGCTTAAAGCACAGGCATCATATCTAATTGCAAGTTTGCAACTCTGATCAAGACCCACCAATCATCCAAAGAAACTAACAGATCGACAACCCTCATCAAAGCACCCCAACATATCATCCTGGAAAAAACTAGAGCCTTCCTGCAGATTCTAAAGTCAGGTCGAATATGCGAGGAGGAAATATACCTCACACAACAGTCAGAGCAAAATACAGATGTACCACTCGAAGATGATCATTCAGCAATTCTCAAAATATATAATTCACTCAACAGCTTCAACCAACCCGACAGCAATAGTGACAGAGAGAACTACGAACTCCTACCCAAAGGAACACACGTATCTAGGACACAATCCAAAGAGAAAACCTCAAGGAAATATTATTTCCGCCGGAGATCTCATGATCATCCAAATAACCATAGATCTCGATCCCACAAAGGTCAGAAACACATATAATGTCAATGAAACAGCTGAATATTAGCTACATAATTCAATTAAATACCCGCAACTTCCTTCGCCATTTCTGCTTCTGGGTGATTTTAATGGTCATAGCCCCCTCTGAGGTGGCTTAGTGACGGACAGCAAAGGAAAAATACTAGAAAAGTTACCCCAGAAACCTCAAATTGCCTGTATGGACGATGGTAGCTACTCCCAAACATGAGTCTGGCACATCAATTGACTTATCATTATCCAGTGTTTCGCTTGCTACTACCATCAGTTCTTTGCAGCGACCACAACCCTATCGTGATAACGCTAAGTGGAAGCAGAGCAGTGGAGTTTCCATCTGCAAGATACAGCTTGGGATGAGTACTCGCTTGGCGAAGAATAGAACACATTAACAGATGGAGCAACATTTCAGCATTCAGATGATTTACTTACTTTTACCAACGAATAAATAACTAACAAATAAGTTTATTAATGGTAGCTATCACAGAAGGATATTACAGAATTAGAATAATAGTATTAAAATGTTAAAAACATTAAGCCTATTGGTAGCATCAGCAGGCTATTTAGGCACCAGGTTATTTAGGACATATTCAAATAATATCCGACAGTGAAATTAATAAAACTAGAACTATTGAATTAGAAAAAAAGGGTGTGACAAAATAAAATATGATTCACTAAATCAACAGATAATATTAAAAATTACAAATTGTGTGCAAATGATATTCAATAAGAAAGAAGTTTAAATGAAAATTTGCGAATTAAAAATGAGAAAAATAAATACTATATTTGCTGGTTAGAATCAATTTGCTGCGAGATAAGGAATTTTTTAATTGCTTCTTAAACTTAAAAAGATTCGATGAGTGACCGATATCTAGAGGTAGTTTGTTCCAGTTATCTATTGAATGAAAAGGAAGTTTTGTTGGCTGCATGAAGTTTACAAAATATGTTCGTTGGGATCTCATTAGATTGACTACGAGTATAAGACTATGATTAACTTAATAATTAATTGTTCTAGCTAGGAAATGCCTATGTACACCGTTGAGAACATTATACAGTTTAACTAGACAGAAGAATCTATAAATATTCGAGAATTTTAGGAGCTTACTTTGGTTACATATGTCAAATAGGTTCACAATATGATTCTGGAGATTAACTATTTTTGAGATTGTAACTTTACTCACATTGCCCCAGGCAATTATTGCGTAGGTAAGATGAGAGTAAAAGTGAGAATAATACAGTTTGAAGAGAATAAAAGGTGGAACCATACTGGAAATCCTGCGGACTATTCCAATTGATCTAGACAACTTAGCTGTTACAACATCTCCATGGGATCTAAATGACAGATCCTTATCTATTAGAACACCAAGAAAATTGTAGAAACGACATATTCAACTAATCTTTCCCGAATTAGTATAGGAATTTTGATAGCGTGTCGCTTCTTAGTTATTAACATGCATTTAGTCTTATCAACATTAAGAGTTAATCGATTTGCACAGAGCCAGTCATCAATATTACAAAGATCATTATTGGTCTCCCGAGCCACGTCTTCCAGTATGCTCCCTGTTGTGAATAAAGTTGCATCATCAGCGTATTGAACCATTTTCATAGAGTTACAAGTTTACAACATTTATACAGGTCATTGATATAAAGAAGAAAAAGTACTGAGCCTTGTGGAACACCTCTTGCTACCAATTTAACATCAGAGGATATGCCATTAATAGATACAAATTGTTTTCTAGATTTAAAGTAAGATCTAAACCAACGATTCACTGGACCTCTGATGCCATAACAGTCAAGTTTCTTCAGTAAAATATCATGGTCAACAGTATCGAAAGCTTTCGAGAAGTCTAGAAATAAACACATAGCATATTCTTCATTATCAATTGCAGAGTAAGCATAATCTAGAAACTCTCATATGGCATCAGATGTACATGACCAATTCCTAAATCCAAATTGAATATCACTAAGTAATGAATATTTGTCCAAGTATTTCTTTTATCTATTAGCTACACATCAGATACTCAAATATTTTACTAAATACAGATAGTAGATATAGGTCTATAATTGGCTACATTATTCCCACTTCCCTTTTTGAAAATGGGTACGACTCTTGCTAATTTTAATACATTTGGAAATACCCCATTAGAAACAGAATTATTAAAAAGAGTAGACAAAAATGGACATATAATAGGGCTAAGTTTCTTTACTATATAAGTAGGAATCTCGTTAAAGTGACCTCCCTTTAATTTTAGACAATTTATTACTTGATAAATTTCAGCTGAGGTAGATGGATAAACGAACATAGATTGATTAGTGAAAAGAGAGTTCATATAAGAGAGTGGATCTCTATTTGATGGCAGAATGTTTCGTTCAACTTCAGATGCAACATTTGTAAAGTAGCTATCTGTTAAACTCGTTTGCGACCAAACAAGGTGCGGAACTGTTTCACCATCCGAAGTTAAAGAATTTTTTGTTTGTTTTGTTTATTAAGGAGTTTATTTAAAAGTTTCCATGTATCATTTGAGATAGTTGCCTGATCAAATTTTGACTTGAATTAATTCTGTCGAGTTTTCCTCAGAGCATTGGTTACATAGTTTTTATGCGAGTTGTACACATTGGACGAAATAGTCCCCAACCTGTATTGACGAAATTAATGACGTTTTTTTTATTATTGATTTTAAATGAGCAGTGATCCATGGTTTAGTTAATGATTTGAGAGATGCATGTTTAGTTCTAACTGGACAACATTTATTATAAATTTTCATGAAATTATGAATAAAATTTTCCATTATATGATTAACGTCAGATCAGTAGCAGATAAAAAATTACCCAAATAGCTACATTCCAAAACGCTATCCCCTCCGATAATTCTGGAAACAAGACTGCAAACTTATGGTCCATGAACGTGAATGTCTCCATAGAAAATTCAAATTCACCATATTAATAGAAGATAAAATACATTTTTAACATCAACGAGCCTTCACCAAAAGATATATTAAAGAATGTCAAGAAGAACTACAAAAGTATTTTGAAAGCATGAAACATACCGCACAAATGTACATTGCCTCTCAGACAAATGATAGCCAAACCACCCCGCACAATATCCGTAGTTGTTTTTTAGCACCCCTCTCCCCTGTCCCTTAGGGAACAGGGAGCGACCGAGTGAACGCCCTCGGAAGAATCCTCCCGAGACACGTTTTGGGGGTGTGTGCCTAAGTTAACCCGATATCCCTCAGGAAGGCAATGACTCCCCCAAGAGGGGTTCATATTTGCTCCAGTGAATGTGTGGTCCGATGTGGTTGTGGTGTTGGACATTGTGTGAGATTGCCCCCGGCTCCATAGAGCAGTACTCACACAGATCCGAATCCGCCCTCCCATTCTGTGTTTGTATATAATATCCGTTCTCAACAATTACAGCACATGAATTACCACCAAAACTGAAATAGCAAATACCATCGCAGGGTGACATCAATTTGTGATAAAATTAAATCAGGTAAACCAATATGAAAACCATAAATTTAGAAACTCATTAATTAGAAAAAATAAAATGCAATATAATAAATTATGATAAAATAATTACAAAACTAATAATTCAAAACATTCTAAAATTTAGCAAAATAATTTGAAATGAAATAATTAGAAACAAATATTATGCAATAAAAAAAATAGAAAACACATTAATTAGAAAAAAATAAAATGCCGTAAAATATTTATAAAACACATAAAATGGAGTGATATAATTTCAAAAAAGTTATTTAGGAAAAAATATTTTGCAACAATTTAATGAGAAAACAGTTAAAATCCAGTAAAATAAAAAGAAAACGCACAATTTGTGATAAAATAACTACGAATAAATAATTAGAAAACTCCCATTTTTCAATAAATTAATTAACAATAAATTAATTAGCGCAAAAAAATAAGCGCAAATATAATTAGAGCAATATAATTAGCGCAAGTATAATTAGAGCAAAATAATTAGCGCAAGCATAATTAGAGCAAAATGATTAGCGCAAAAATTACGCTCCGCCCACCTGTCTCGACAGCGACCGCCCACAGTGACGTCATTACTTTGTCATTGTGAGAAATAAAGGTAATAGGGTAAATGTTTGCATGTAGATACTTTAAATAATTAACGCAAAACTTAATTAGAGCAAAATAATTTACGCAAATATAGTTCACACAAATTTAATTAGAGCAAAATAATTAGCGCATATATAATTAGAGCAAAAAATTAGCGCAATATAATTAGCGCAAATATAATTAGAGCAAAATAGTTAGCGCAAATTTAATTAGAGAAATATAATTAGCGCAAAAAATATTCTTTTAACTGCATGTGTACTTTTTTTACATATATCCAAACCTGTAAGAAAATTAGTCAAATTAAAGGAATAGTTTATTCAGCCAAGCCTTATTTTAACAGAGACTCTTTACTTTTAATTTACTACTCCTTGGCTTATTCTGTTTTTACTCAATGTATTATTTTTTATGGAAAAACTTTTAACATTCACTTACATCCTTTGAAAATTTTAATTAACGATATCTTAAGAATAATATTAAATGTTAAGAGAAATGCGAACAATGTGCCTTTAATGTCCACCAATGAAATGTATTTTAAACTAGGTATTTTAAAATTTGAAGATGTATGTAATTTTTTTATTGCCATTTTTAAGGAAAGCTTTATATGAAGATCTCATAATTCTAGAAAAGTATTTTAATGATTTTATTCCTGCACATGACCATCAAACCAGAGGATATAGAATAATTTTACCGAGAATTAGATTAGAGCTAGAAAGAAATTTCACTATTTTTAGATCTATCGAAGCTTTTAACAATTTATCTGAATTTTTATGTAACCCTATGTCCAACTACAGTTTAAAAAAAAATATAGAAAATATTGTCTTAACCGTTATAACCCTAGTCCTGTTTAATATGTTTTTACTTTGTATTTGTTACTTTTAATATTGACTTATGCAGACCGGTAACTTAGGTAGGTTTTATATTTTTAGGTAGATTTATATTTTTGAATTGGTAATCTATTTTTAGGTAGGTTGTATATTTTTAGAAATGTATGATATTTTTAGTTAGATTTTATATTTTCAGATTCTACAAGTCATACTAGACTTTTAAAGAATCAAACTGTTTGTATTTTAAAATTGTATTACTTTTATTTTGTATTTTAACGTGAACAGAATTTCAATAAACAATGAACAATAAACAAAATGTCATATTTTTGTGTCAGTATTATTTGAGAATTCTCATTATTCATTATATAACTTAACAAATTCAGTTAATACAAACTAATCTTTCTTAACCGAGCTGCCTACTACTGACGTCATTACTTCATGTTCAAATAACGATTTTTTGTATCTGTTATATACTTCTCAGTGTGTTATTATAGAAATTTAAATCAGATACAAATGTAGAGAATGTATATTAGCAGAATGCTAAAATAATCGTAGGTTGAACATGAAGTAATGACATCAGCAGTAGGCAGCTCGGTTGAGAAAGGTTAGTTTGTATTAACTGAGTTTGTTTAATTATATAATGAGAATTCTTAAATACTACTGACACAAAAATATGACATTTTAAGTGTATATATGTAAAGAGTACTTAGGCAGTAAACAGAGTATTTTTGCGCTAATTATTTTGTTCTAATTAAATTTGCGTTACTTAAATTGCGCTAATTGTTTTGCTCTAATTATATTTGCGCTAATTATTTTGCTTTAATTAAATTTGCGCAAATTATTTTGCTCAAACTATATTTGCGTTAATTATATTGCGCTAATTATTTTGCTCTAATTATATTTGCGCTAATTATTTTGCTCTAATTAAATTTGTGCTAATTATTTTGCTCAAATTATTTTGCTCAAACTATATTTGCGTTAATTATATTGCTCTAATTATTTTGCTCTAATTAAATTTGTGCTAATTACACACTAAACACTACGTTTGAACGTCTTATTCCGTGATTGGTTCTATTCATTGATGTCGTTATGTAAAATAGATTCATGACATCGAAGGTATCCAGCGTTGCCATTGGATCTAAAAGAAATGGGTGGAGCTTCTCAGATCATTTTTGCGCTAATTACACTTGCGCTAGTTACACTTGCGCTAATTATACTTGTGCTAATTACACCTGCGCTAATTACACTTGCGCTAAATACACTTGCGCTAATAGGACTTGTGCTAACTATTTTATCGATAATTATGCGTTTTGAAATTAGTTGTTTCATAATTAAATCATTGCTAATTATAGGTTTGGTCATTATTTTTCCTCATTTTGAATGTTTTTATTTATTTTATCGTTAATTATATTATTGTATTTTGATAGTTTTACAATTATTTTACTCAAAATTATAAGTTTTGAAATTATAGTATTAATAATTATTTTGTTGCCTATTATTTTACCTCAAATTAATTTACAAGTAATTATTTTTTCACATTTTATGAGATTCTTAATTATGTGTTTCTTAATTATATTTCCCGTAATTGGGCGTTTTCTAATTATATTGTTACATTTTATACTGTTTTCTATTTATATTATTACTAATTAATCGTTGCCATTTTAGTTTACTCTTAATTATTTTACCCGTAATTGACCCCTCCCCCATCGCAGACTCAATTGCTTCAAACTCAAACTGTCAAAACTGTACTCGTCAGTTCCTTTCAAAGAAACCCATTGCTGAATCCTACCAGATAGTATTTCCAACATCAAACGATCAAGAATATAACCTACCATTCAAGATCCATGGACTTAAATCAGCCTTGTCAACAACAAATATCACCTTGTCAGGAAATGATGAAATTCACTATCTCATGCTGGAACACCTTCCGTAAACAGCACTCCTAATCCTTTTGAAAGTCTAAAAGATTGTGTATAGAAATATATTACTCCCCTCAATGGAACATGGGAACCATAATATCAAACCCAAAACCCGAACAAAAATCATTCTGATCCATCCAACTACCGACATAATAGCACTCACAAGTTGCATGTGAAAACTATTCGAAAAAAATGATAAAAAAAATTAACTTATAGAATAGCTACTTAGAAAGCAACAAGTTCCTTACACCACTCCAATGTGGATTCAGAAAGAATAGATCAGCAATTGACCATCTGGCTACCTACCTGAAGAGAGCTTTCAGTGAGAATAAAGTAGTAGAAGGTGTATTCTTTGATTTGGCCAAAGCCTACTATACAACATGGCGGTTTGGAATATTTCAAAGATATGCATGAACTTGGTCTATCAGGTATCCTACCGAGATAGATTCAAAAATTCTTGGATGAACGACACTCAGGGTGTCCATTACTGATCATATATCCTCTGTAAGATTGCAAGAGGCAGGAGTTCCTCAAGGAAGTATTCTTTCTGTCACACTCATCGCACTTGCGATGAGTGTGCTGCAACTCACTTGCAGCAATCATTCCTAACCATGTACACACGTCACTCTTTGTAGACAATGTCCAAATAGCTCTCTCAGGAAATAGTATGCACGAAGTAACAACCAAATTTCAACCAGTCATCAAATCAATATCCAAATGGGCAAATGATTAAGATATAGTGCAATCAACGTCGAAAAAACCGTCAAATTTCTGGGCCTTAACTGGGATTCTCAACGCACCTGGAAAACACATCACAAAACTCGATCATCATGCAATTCCTCAATGAACCTACACCGCTCTCTCTCATCTACGAAATAGGGATCCGACCAACATATCTTTCTGCAAACATACAGGCTAACAATAAGACCGAATCTGGGCTATGGGTGCTTAGTGTCTGGCTCTGCTTCGGTAGCAATGCTGGGGAAGTTAGACGCACTGGTGCCTTCAAAAGCTCCCCAGTAGAAAACTTGTACATCCTAACTAACGAACATCACTAACTGACTGAAGAATGGACCTTAAGAACAGAAGGATCAACAAAAATAATGCTTTTTAGCTTACTAAACCCCGTATACAATTCTATAATGAATACTGCACCATTTAGTCAATTTGCAAATACCTACCCACCGCTAAATCCATTTGTCCAACGTGCAACTAAAGCAATAAACTAAGCGGACGCAGCGGCAAGAAATGCACAAAAAAGACTCCACAATTCATACCATGTCCATATACAGATTGGTTATTGACAATAAAAGAGAATCTAAGAGAAAAATGTAAAATCCAGTGGCAAACAACACGCTACAAATTATAAGATATAACTAACAAACCATGCACATGGAAGAAACTGAATATGTCTAGGGAAGACGGAGTTATTCTCAACAGACTGAGGCTTGGCCACACCAAACTCGCTCACGAAATTTATCTATTACTAACTTTGAATCACTACATCTATAATATATATCAATAAAACTTTATTCATACATAATCTGCATATTGACAAAAATTTAGAAAAATTGGAAACTAAAACAGAAAAATAAATAAAAGTAAAATCTTAAAAGATAAATGAATCAAATACAAGCGAATGTTAGTAACCTTGTTATAATTGAGACACAACAGGTTTCTTCGTAAATAAGAGCCATTTCATATCTCAGGTGAACTAGATAGTTTTCTATGATCAGGAATTTAATATCATAGAAAACTATGGTAGTTGGGGGATGACTAGGACGCAATTCTGGCCGTCTATCGCTTTCTATAATTTAACCATAGAAACTACTTCATAACTCAAGTGCATTTCCTAATTCAGTTTATCCATTACTCGAGAGCTGCATTAGCACATTTACTGTACACACACACCTTCTATTCAGCTCATCTGTTTTTCTGTTTCAGACGACATTTCAAACCCAAACTCATCTGTTTTTCTGTTTCAGACGACATTTCAAACCCAAACTCATCTGTTTTTCTGTTTCAGACGACATTTCAGACCTAAACTCATCTGTTTTTCTGTTTCAGACGACATTTCAGACCAAAACTCATCTGTTTTTTTGTTTCAGACGACATTTCAAACCCAAACTCATCTGTTTTTCTGTTTCAGACGACATTTCAGATCAAAACTCATCTGTTTTTCTGTTTCAGACGACATTTCAGACCAAAACTCATCTGTTTTTCTGTTTCAGACAACATTTCAGACCCAAACTCATCTGTTTTTTCTGTTTCAGACGACATTTCAGACCCAAACTCATCTGTTTTTCTGTTTCAGACGACATTTCATACCCAAACTCATCTGTTTTTCTGTTTCAGACGACATTTCATACCCAAACTCATCTGTTTTTCTGTTTCAGACGACATTTCAGACCCAAACTCATCTGCTTTTCTGTTTCAGACGACATTTCAGACCAAAACTCATCTGTTTTTCTGTTTCAGACGACATTTCAAACCCAAACTCATCTGTTTTTCTGTTTCAGACGACATTTCAGACCAAAACTCATCTGTTTTTCTGTTTCAGACGACATTTCAGACCAAAACTCATCTGTTTTTCTGTTTCAGACGACATTTCAGACCCAAACTCATCTGTTTTTCTGTTTCAGACGACATTTCATACCCAAACTCATCTGTTTTTCTGTTTCAGACGACATTTCAGACCAAAACTCATCTGTTTTTCTGTTTCAGACGACATTTCAGACCAAAACTCATCTGTTTTTCTGTTTCAGACGACATTTCAGACCCAAACTCATCTGTTTTTCTGTTTCAGACGACATTTCAGACCCAAACTCATCTGTTTTTCTGTTTCAGACGACATTTCATACCCAAACTCATCTGTTTTTCTGTTTCAGACGACATTTCAGACCAAAACTCATCTGTTTTTCTGTTTCAGACGACATTTCAGACCAAAACTCATCTGTTTTTCTATTTCAGACGACATTTCAGACCCAAACTCATCTGTTTTTCAGTTTCAGACGACATTTCAGACCCAAACTCATCTGTTTTTCTGTTTCAGACGACATTTCAGACCAAAACTCATCTGTTTTTCTGTTTCAGACAACATTTCAGACCCAAACTCATCTGTTTTTTCTGTTTCAGACGACATTTCAGACCCAAACTCATCTGTTTTTCTGTTTCAGACGACATTTCATACCCAAACTCATCTGTTTTTCTGTTTCAGACGACATTTCATACCCAAACTCATCTGTTTTTCTGTTTCAGACGACATTTCAGACCCAAACTCATCTGCTCTTCTGTTTCAGACGACATTTCAGACCAAAACTCATCTGTTTTTCTGTTTCAGACGACATTTCAAACCCAAACTCATCTGTTTTTCTGTTTCAGACGACATTTCAGACCAAAACTCATCTGTTTTTCTGTTTCAGACGACATTTCAGACCAAAACTCATCTGTTTTTCTGTTTCAGACGACATTTCAGACCCAAACTCATCTGTTTTTCTGTTTCAGACGACATTTCATACCCAAACTCATCTGTTTTTCTGTTTCAGACGACATTTCAGACCAAAACTCATCTGTTTTTCTGTTTCAGACGACATTTCAGACCAAAACTCATCTGTTTTTCTGTTTCAGACGACATTTCAGACCCAAACTCATCTGTTTTTCTGTTTCAGACGACATTTCAGACCCAAACTCATCTGTTTTTCTGTTTCAGACGACATTTCATACCCAAACTCATCTGTTTTTCTGTTTCAGACGACATTTCAGACCAAAACTCATCTGTTTTTCTGTTTCAGACGACATTTCAGACCAAAACTCATCTGTTTTTCTATTTCAGACGACATTTCAGACCCAAACTCATCTGTTTTTCAGTTTCAGACGACATTTCAGACCCAAACTCATCTGTTTTTCTGTTTCAGACGACATTTCAGACCCAAACTCATCTATTTTCTGTTTCAGACGACATTTCATACCCAAACTCATCTGTTTTTTCTGTTTCAGACGACATTTCAGACCAAAACTCATCTGTTTTTCTGTTTCAGACGACATTTCAGACCAAAACTCATCTGTTTTTCTGTTTCAGACGACATTTCAAACCCAAACTCATCTGTTTTTCTGTTTCAGACGACATTTCAGACCAAACTCATCTGTTTTTCTGTTTCAGACGACATTTCAGACCCAAACTCATCTGTTTTTCTGTTTCAGACGACATTTCATACCCAAACTCATCTGTTTTTCTGTGTCAGACGACATTTCAGACCAAAACTCATCTGTTTTTCTGTTTCAGACGACATTTCAGACCAAAACTCATCTGTTTTTCTGTTTCAGACGACATTTCAGACCCAAACTCATCTGTTTTTCTGTTTCAGACGACATTTCAGACCCAAACTCATCTGTTTTTCTGTTTCAGACGACATTTCATACCCAAACTCATCTGTTTTTCTGTTTCAGACGACATTTCAGACCAAAAGTCATCTGTTTTTCTGTTTCAGACGACATTTCAGACCCAAACTCATCTGTTTTTGAGTTTCAGACGACATTTCAGACCCAAACTCATCTGTTTTTCTGTTTCAGACCACATTTCAGACCCAAACTCATCTGTTTTTCAGTTTCAGACGACATTTCAGACCAAAACTCATCTGTTTTTCTGTTTCAGACGACATTTCATACCCAAACTCATCTGTTTTTCTGTTTCAGACGACATTTCAGACCAAAACTCATCTGTTTTTCTGTTTCAGACGACATTTCAGACCAAAACTCATCTGTTTTTCTGTTTCAGACGACATTTCAGACCCATCTCATCTGTTTTTCTGTTTGACGATATTTCAGACCTAAACTCATCTGTTTTTCAGTTTCAGACGACATTTCAGACCCAAACTCATCTGTTTTTCTGTTTCAGACGACATTTCAGACCCAAACTCATCTGTTTTTCTGTTTCAGACGACATTTCAGACCCAAACTCATCTGTTTTTCTGTTTCAGACGACATTTCAGACCTAAACTCATCTGTTTTTCTGTTTCAGACGACATTTCAGACCCAAACTCATCTGTTTTTCTGTTTCAGACGACATTTCATACCCAAACTCATCTGCTTTTCTGTTTCAGACGACATTTCAGACCCAAACTCATCTGCTTTTCTGTTTCAGACGACATTTCAGACCCAAACTCATCTGTTTTTCTGTTTCAGACGACATTTCAGACCCAAACTCATCTGCTTTTCTGTTTCAGACGACATTTCAGACCCAAACTCATCTGCTTTTCTGTTTCAGACGACATTTCAGACCCAAACTCATCTGTTTTTCTGTTTCAGACGACATTTCAGACCCAAACTCATCTGTTTTTCTGTTTCAGACGACATTTCAGACCCAAACTCATCTGTTTTTCTGTTTCAGACGACATTTCAGACCCAAACTCATCTGCTTTTCTGTTTCAGACGACATTTCAGACCCAAACTCATCTGTTTTTCTGTTTCAGACGACATTTCAGACTCAAACTCATCTGCTTTTCTGTTTCAGACGACATTTCAGACCCAAACTCATCTGTTTTTCTGTTTCAGACGACATTTCAGACCCAAACTCATCTGTTTTTCTGTTTCAGACGACATTTCAGACTCAAACTCATCTGCTTTTCTGTTTCAGACGACATTTCAGACCCAAACTCATCTGCTTTTCTGTTTCAGACGACATTTCAAACCCAAACTCATCTGTTTTTCTGTTTCAGACGACATTTCAGACCCAAACTCATCTGTTTTTCAGTTTCAGACGACATTTCAGACCCAAACTCATCTGTTTTTCTGTTTCAGACGACATTTCAGACCCAAACTCATCTGCTTTTCTGTTCCAGACGACATTTCAGATCCAAACTCATCTGTTTTTCTGTTTCAGACGACATTTCAGACTCAAACTCATCTGCTTTTCTGTTTCAGACGACATTTCAGACCCAAACTCATCTGTTTTTCTGTTTCAGACGACATTTCAGACCCAAACTCATCTGTTTTTCTGTTTCAGACGACATTTCAGACCAAAACTCATCTGTTTTTCTGTTTCAGACGACATTTCAGACCCAAACTCATCTGCTTTTCTGTTTCAGACGACATTTCAGACCCAAACTCATCTGTTTTTCTGTTTCAGACGACATTTCAGACCCGTTTTCGGAGGACTGTTGCCTCTGGTCCCTCAATTACCTTTTCTACAACATTAAACTCAAGAGAATCGTCTTTCTGAGCAGTCAGCTGGTGAACAACTCTACGGAACGCCAGAACCAACTGTCAGACTATGAGATGGAACTTGATGAGGACGAGATGTACTAGAACTTGATGAGGACGAGATGTACTAGAACTGGATGAGGACGAGATGTACTAGAACTGGATGAGGACGAGATGTATTAGTACTGGATGAGGACGAGATGTACTAGAACTTGATGAGAAAGAGATGGAACTGAATGAGAACGAGATGTGCTAGTGAAGGAAGTTCTACTACTGTATGTTGTACATGTACTAATTTTCATTTATTTACTCATTATTTCATTTTTTTACTCAACTAAATAAAATATTTCTAATCCATGGAATTTAATTTTTAAATTTTACTCTCACTCTCATTTTTTTTTTAATTCAATAGATGCATATTTTAAAAAGGAGAGAATATGTTTTTTCTCTTTTATTATAGCTAGTGCTATTTTGCTAATGTTATTAGTGTCTAATATTTATGAATAGTTATGCGTAATAGATATAGTTCAGTTTATAAGGGCCGTACACACGTAGGTTTTTTTAAGTCTTTCCACCAGACTTTTTGCTAAGCACCTCCTACTTTTTCCACGAGAATATAAGAAAAACTATATAATTGTTATTTATTTCAGTTGGTATCCTTGATACCTGCATGGATACCAACTAAAATAAATAATAATTATATCGTTTTTTCTTATATTCTCGTGGAAAAAGTAGGAGGAGCTTAGCAAAAAGTCGTGTGTAAAGACTTAAAAAAACTTACGTGTGTACGGCCCTTATGAGTTAGTTAGGTTTTATTTTTGTTAATATTATTTCATTGTATTAGGTACTTTTATTTACAATGTTATTTGTGTACAAAATGTTGTAAATAAGAGAGCATATCTGGTAAGTTTCTTTAACTCTTATGTACATAGTTAAGTAATAAATAAATACATAATAAGATGATAAATAGGGATAATAGTGTCAATAAATACTAGTTAATTGGTGTCTCTAATTATTCAAAACCTATTTGGTTACTAAGACACCTAGTAAATAAAGAGAGAAGTATACCAAGTACAATATTAGAACATCCCTAAACACTCTGTGCTTACGGATACCCTTTGAGCCACGAACTGTTGTAATTTGAATTATGGATTTGTCGTTTTAACTAAAGCGAATAAAAGTAACAAGAAATTTATAATTGTCCCTCCTCGAATAAATATATATATCTCATTTTCTATGAGTTCTAGAAGAAATTTTTAAGGTTATTAACTTATTAGAAAACTACGCATACAAGCATATTAATAATAATATACAGTGCATCCATCGCTTTATTGCAGATCACTATTTTGTTAATAATATCAACTGTACAGTAGTGAAACTTTAATCACTGGAAGAATACTTCTATGTTAGTATCTTGCTGAAATATTTTTGAATTCGTGAGAAATTTGGAAAGTTATGAACGTTTATGTGTTTTGAAGGCATTTTAACTGTCCATCGCTTTATTGCAGCTCTGTGAAAAGGCTAAAAAATGGGCTATTAACTTCTACCAAGAGGGTAAAAATTGTAGCAGGTCCTGCAGATGGGAGGACTATTCTATATTTAGCTTTATAACTTGGAAGGGTTAAGAGAACAATAGTTTCTTTCGTGGAAAATCCCGACACAAACCCAAGGAGATATGAGGGAACGAGGAGAAGCTTTTTCCCCTCGAAAAATACGCAGGCAGGTCATAAGGCAGCTAAATGACACCAGTGTCTCCATTTTTGACAAGGCTGTCATTGGTCTTACCTCATAACCAGGGTTGGGACAATATGCAGTTATATCATAAAAGCATGTAATGCATCATATTTTGGTTAGAGCATATGCCTTAACAATATGGCATATGCTCTAACGGTAAGGTGTATGCACTTTTATTACAGTATATGTTAATTACGGTACAGGTAGATGCATATATAGAATTTAATATATTATTGCATAATTTATAGGATGGAGTTTGGAAAGTGATAACAGAGACATAAAATCAGTGGATAGAAAGGAAGCACAAAGCATGTCTGTGTCCCAGAAACTTCTAGAAAATTTTGAACTTTTGGAGAATTAAACTTTGTAAGTTTTCATTAACAGCACTTCAAAGAAACGCTAATGAAGGTAAACAATCTCAGATTATTATTAAAAGAAACTATAAATAAAAATCTCATAATATTTATATAACTGACTTATGTAAATTACGAAATGAAAAGGTAGATATAATTGCCGCTTAAAGTACTATAGAATAGGATAAAAAATGGTGATATTTTTTAACTTCACTTACATAGAAACAAATATAAATAGCATAATAAATAATCGCTAATTAAACTGAACACAATATAAATTTTTTTTCCAGATTCTTATTTTTTTGTTTGGTATGAATAAATAAAGTATATATTAAAATATTATAGAATATAGAATAGTTACACCTTTTTCAAATTTCAATAGAACTTTTCTAATCAAAGAAAATGTGACGGAAAAGGGTAACAAAATCAAAATACTGAAAAACTATACATTAAGTGTTAATTATAAATTTTAATACCTCTGAATATAATCAATATATAACTAGATACTTGATAGATAAATAAATATTTATTAAACCATATAATTCAAAGAGGTCGTTGTAACGAGCTGATGACCGGTAGAACGTATAATTTTTGTCCTTTGTAGTGTCCGCTTAAAGATCGTCCACTGTACGAGCTTTACCTGTATAACGTATTTAGGGGGAAACCGGGGTTTCAACATAGAAAATAATTAACTTGTTAATGGAAGGAGCCATCATACTTGTGATGAGGATTTTATAAAGCAACTGACATTTGCAGAACTGGCCTCCTTCAAGTATGCTCCTACGGTTAGTTGTGATGTAGAGAGTTTTTTCGCAGTGAAATACTGTACTAGCTGCCAATAGGAGAAGCTTCCACTTTGAAAATTTGTAGCATCATTTGATTATTAAATTTAATTCAAGTTTTTGATATAATTCTATTTTTTATTACGCCCGTGAGTAGCGCCGCGGAGCTATATCTCAGGGACTTGGTATGGCTGAACACTCTGACTCCTAGCACTTGCCCGTGAGACGCGACGCGGAGCAACATCTCACGGCTAAGGCACGGCTGAACACTCTGACTCTAGCACACGCCCGTGAGTAGCGCCGCGGAGCTATATCTCAGGGACTTGGTATGGCTGAACACTCTGACTCTAGCACTTGCCCGTGAGACGCGACGCGGAGCAACATCTCACGGCTAAGGCACGGCTGAACACTCTGACTCTAGCACACGCTCGTGAGTAGCGCCGCGGAGCTATATCTCAGGGACTTGGTATGGCTGAACACTCTGACTCTAGCACTTGCCCGTGAGACGCGACGCGGAGCAACATCTCACGGCTAAGGTACGGCTGAACACTCTGACTCTAGCACACTCCCGTGAGTAGCACCGCGGAGCTATATCTTACGGCTGAGGTACAGCTAGGAACTCTGAATAAGTTATGGCTTGTGTCTCAAATTGAGACAAGGATCGAGCTACACCTAGCAATGGGGGTAAGTTGCTTGGACCCGAAGTGCATCCTCAGGACTGATTTTGGATGAATTTCTCTCTGTTCATAGGGTGTTTGGAGCAACTTTTTTTTGTATTAATGAGCAGCTACATGATGTATGCGTGCATATAATACATCACCGTGGTGAAGGACAGCGAGCGCCCCTGAGCACAAGGCCTCGTCAGAGGGAAACGATTTGAGAGAAAAAAATTTCACCATGAAAATGGTCTGCGCGGCTTCGGTCACGGTGAAAAGTTTCCAAATTCGGGCACTTTACCGTGAAAATTGGCTCCGCGAGCACTTTTCAGTGAAAAAATATTTATTGAGATTTTTTTTCAAAGTCGCTGTGGTGCTCCAGGAGGTCCTATGAGCGAGGTGACGTGAAGGGAAAACGATTTGAGAGAAAAAAATTTCACCATGAAAATGGTCTGCGCGGCCTTGGTCACTGTGAAAAGTTTCCAAATTCTGGCACTTTACCGTGAAAATTGGCTCCGCGACCATTTTTCAGTGAAAAAATATTTTTGAGATTTTTTTTCAAAGTCGTGGGGGTGCTCTGGGAGGTCCCCTGAACAATGCCTAGTCAAGGGAAAACGATTTGAGAGAAAAAAATTTCACCATGAAAATGGTCTGCGCGGCCTTGGTCACGGTGAAAAGTTTCCAAATTCGGGCACTTTACCGTGAAAATTGGCTCCGCGGGCATTTCTCAGTGAAAAAAATTTGAGATTTTTTTCACCGTGAAAAATGCCTTCCGCGGCATTTCTGAAGTCATTTTCACAGTGAATGAAAAATTGAGACCAAATACCGAAGACTTTTTCCCGATATTAATGGGAACAAGTCCGATGCCTGGATCAAGACCCAAAACATTGTAGGGATGAGTCGCAATTCGAAAAAATGGAAACTGTAAAAAGTTAACAGACGGGTACAGGGCTACTTTGGGTACCCATGACGATCAGTTTTGGGCTTGAGAAGCAATTCGTTTGCCTATCAGTAAGGTTTTTGTCGGGATAGATGGGAGTTTCTCATACCGCTCCTTCTCGACAGACACACCCAACTCTGAGGTTGCGATGGATATTGTTGGTTTGAATGCCGAGAGAGAAGCTATATCTCTCGGCGTCTGAGGCTCAGGGCAGTTAAACACAGTCTCATCTGCCCGACAGACTCGCACGCACAAAATTTGGCTTACACCAGTGACTGGGAAAACTCTGTACAAGAAAGTTGATTGCACTCTCAGAGCGAAGCATCACCCAAGCTTGTTCCAAGAGAACTGTGACAAAACGACGGCTAGAGGACGCGCAGAACGCACGCACACTCGTGTGTGTCGTCTGTGTCGCCTTCAAAGCTGATCACACTCATTTGCAATGGATAAAGGATGAGGCTCATATCCGAAGCGCAGTACAGCAGCGCTAGCAAGCTTCACTGCGCGCAAGTGCTTGCTGCTGCTGCTGCCTAGGAAGAGAGCTCTCTCGAACACATTGAACGGGATTGATACGAGGGTTGGCGGCGGTGGCAGTGTGTGTTTACACAACCACTACTGCTTGCTACCACCATCGTAGTTCTCTGTAACCAAAGCTCCCTGGTTGATCCTGCCAGTAGTCATATGCTTGTCTCAATGATTAAGCCTTGCACATATTCCAGACACGCAACTTATACCCTGATGATTCTCGTTCGCGCGTTGCTGACGGGTGCTTTTATTAGACCAAACCGCTGGGGCTCTCTTCACGGAGAGCCTGATATGCTATGTGGTGACTCTGGATAACCTTTTGATGACAAGCGCACGTACCTCTCGTAGGACGGCGCTGCCACTTTCGAGTGTCTGCCTTATCAGCTGTTAACCGCTCGCTATACGCGACCGATGGCTTTGACGAGTAGGTTAGGTTAGGTTAGGTTAGGTTAGGTTAGGTTAGGTTAGGTTAGGTTAGGTTAGGTTAGGTTAGGTTAGGTTAGGTTAGGTTAGGTTAGGTTACTTTACTAGACACTTTTTACTCCAAGGTCATATTTTTAATTTTAATTATTCTTAATTGTTTCACAAAAGACCAGGGCTACAAAAAACCGCATTCAAAAATTCCCTCTATAAGTCACTTTTCCCCTCCACGATTCCTCCTACCCTTTTCGATTTTTTGACCTGGTATTGACCATTAATTTTCCCTCGTACCATTATTCAGCTAACCTGAGACCTATAGAATCAAGTTTTTCGAAAAATTTAAATTTTTTCCGGATGGAAATGTCATTCTCTATCATCCCTCAATAAGAAATTTCGAAAATCTAAAAAAAAGTTATCCAAGAAAATAATGGTTATTTTTCACTTTGCAACAATGATTAATATTCGCAAAGACGTATAGAATTATTATATGAAATATTAAATCATAACTATCAAGATTTAATCAAAAGGTTAGCATTTTTCTATAATAAAATTAGTCAGTTCGAAAAATAGTTATTTACCATACCAATAACTCCTTAATTTTTGTCCTGTATTTTGCCTCGAAAACTAGGTAAACTAGATAATTTAGGGACTAATTAGAATTATTCCATTAAAAATGATTAATAACATATGCAACAATTTGAATACCTTCTTGTTGAAGGTAATGTGTTTCTCAATAATAATTAGAGAGAGAATTAAAATTGATTTTCCTATTTAGTAAGGTTTTTGTTATAATAAGTGTGATTATTCGGTTATATGGAGTTTGGAGCTTATATTGTATTTTATATTATTGCTATTAGTGGTTTCCTGTGCAAAATGCACGGTAACGTGCATATAATATTATATATTTTTCAATATTTATATTTACGTACATTACTTATTGTGTTTGTTCATACATATACATTACACATCCCATTTTCCATTACATTTCATAAAAATTAGGTACCAGTATAGAGTAATTTTCTGTCCCTTGACGTCATCAATTTGTGTAGAACGCTGTCATGTACATCATAAATCATTATATAAGATAGCTCAATAAATAAATACAAATTAAAAACATTATTCAAATAATCACAATATGAAAGGAAAATCTGTCATTACATCGATCAGTTCAATAATTGAAATATGCAGAAGAAAATGGATCTTCAGATACCTAGTAGCAGATATTACATTCATATAAATTATTTGATTAAATATATTTCAAATTTAATTTATTTGTAATATTTAATCATTTATTACTATTCCCATCCGTCAATAATCAATAAAAAATATTCATTATATTTTCAACAGTTCAAAATATGTATTTTATTTTGAACGCAGATATTTTTGAAGACCATTTTCACATAGTGAAGATATTTTTTCTATTCAATTAATGCAAATTTTATTTCTTTATATATTTCGTATGTTACCATGTATTTAGCGATTTAAATTAAATCTCTATCATATCCATTAAACCTTTAAAATTTGAATAATTTGAAACCCCGTTCGAATTTCGTAAAACAAATCAATAGCGTTCTGTAGGACCATAGACCAGAGGTTTCCAGAAAATTTCAGCTCATTCTGTTGGATAATCTCTGAAAATATCCTGGAAAGTATGTCGAATTAATTCCTATGTATCTTATTATAAATCAAGTGATAATAATTCGAAAACCCGTGTTTGAATTTCGAAAAATCCTTTTAACACGTTCAATTCTACACGACTTTCTGAAAAGTTGTAAATTTTCAAATTTTCTAGGTCTTGCTCCAAGTAACACACACACACACATACAACACACACACCTACACACCTAGACAGATCTAGCGTATTATATATATATATATTCATGTCATATTAACCAGATTGTACTACATGATGATGTTGTTCATTTTTCTTTTCGTACTATGCTTCTTAGGCTCGTATATTTACTTTACAGCTAGAGTTAGTATTTATTTACAGTCCATATAATCCTAATTAATTATCAATGGGGTAAAAATGTGTTATATTATTTTGTCATTAGTATTTATATTTTTGAAAAAGTTGTCAAAATTGCGCTAAAAATACAGTCCAGAAAAGCACTAACAACTAATCGTTTATTGCATTCATTGCACTTACTTCTAGCTAGAAAAATAACACTGGAATGAAGTCGTTCATTCAAATCACTGCAATAACTAATTACAAGGTTAGGTTAGGTTAATGTGGAGGTTGACCATGTCATTTTACTCATCTCAGTAGGTTAGGTCAATATATTGGTTGACCATGTCATTTTACTCATCTCATTAGGTTAGGTCATTATGCAGGATGACCATATCATATTACTCATCGAAGAAATTCAAAATTAAATAAAATTTAAATTGCTAAAAACTGAAAGAACACTATTTTTAACGTTATTTTTGAACTCAGTTGGTTCGAATTAGCCTATAAACATGCATGATAAGTCTAGAGATGTGTATTTCGAAATTCTCAATATTTCGGACCGTTACAGATTTCAAAATTTGAAAACGGCCTTCAATCAGAATTCTGATTGAAAATTTGAATTTAGTACGGTCAAATTAATAAGGATCGGTATCTCATCTAAGTGGATCGGTGAAAGATACAATTATATACAGGTTTTCTTGTATTTTTATCAGGAAAATTTTTTAACTTTTTTTTTTTTTTTAATAGTCAATTGTTTCGAAAATTCACAGACTGATAGAATTACGTATGAAAAAGATACCTGCGTTGTCCATTTTCCCGAAATCATGTTAGTTTATGAGATATAGATGGGCTTTCGTACACATGTATAAATAACTTTAACTTCAATTTTACCTAAAATACTTTACGAATTCTGACACAAGAGAACCTGAAAAAACCCATGCAGAAACCTGTTTTTCGAAATTCGAAGTGGTTCTCGAGATGTCACGGGCTAAAGTTAATCGAAAAAGACGAATTCAAGTTTTTTGAGTTTGAAGTCTCCTAACTTCCAAAATACGCAAAAATCAGAAAAATTGTCATCTATCCTTTTAAATTTATAAATGTTCATAGATTTGAATGATGTTTTCAGATTCGATAAATATGCAGGATTGCCATAGCCCTGAGGTCAAACGCGTCATGATGTATTGTCCGAAAGCCAGACGGAAAAATCAAAAATCGGATAATAGAATGATTCGAAATGATTAGTTCTTTTCTGTGATTCAAATTAAAATCAGTTTGAAGAAAAAATGAAAAAGATATTAGTTAAAAACTTTCAGGACCGCACATCGCAAACCAAGCTGCTTATCAAGCAAGCATTGTAACGCTCAACCTCATTTCTCGGGCAGATTCTGCATGAGATTTTGCAGGCTCTGTTCTATTGAAAAAAAGATGGTTTTAAAGTGGAACGCCATTAGATAGGTTTTTTCATGCTGAATAACGTGCTTTCTTCTAAAATTCTGAAATCTGACCAAAAGTGGCTCAAATACTAGTTTTAAATATAGGTTAGGTTAACCTATGTTACGTAAACCTAAGTCAAGTACTCCTTAACCTAATTTAACTTCTTTCTATATTATGTTTTGATAAAAGAATGCAAAATTACATTTAGACCTTATACTCAAGTAAGAGGTTGATTATTGATTATTATGTATTAACCCTTTATCGGGAAAATTACGAAATTCAAGAGTAGAGTAAGAGTAGAGTAAGAGTAGAGTAAGAGTAGAGTAAGAGTAGAGTAAGAGTAGAGTAAGAGTAGAGTAAGAGTAGAGTAAGAGTAGAGTAAGAGTAGAGTAAGAGTAGAGTAAGAGTAGAGTAAGAGTAGAGTAAGAGTAGAGTAAGAGTAGAGTAAGAGTAGAGTAAGAGTAGAGTAAGAGTAGAGTAAGAGTAGAGTAAGAGTAGAGTAAGAGTAGAGTAAGAGTAGAGTAAGAGTAGAGTAAGAGTAGAGTAAGAGTAGAGTAAGAGTAGAGTAAGAGTAGAGTAAGAGTAGAGTAAGAGTAGAGTAAGAGTAGAGTAAGAGTAGAGTAAGAGTAGAGTAAGAGTAGAGTAAGAGTAGAGTAAGAGTAGAGTAAGAGTAGAGTAAGAGTAGAGTAAGAGTAGAGTAAGAGTAGAGTAAGAGTAGAGTAAGAGTAGAGTAAGAGTAGAGTAAGAGTAGAGTAAGAGTAGAGTAACCTAACCTAACATAACCTAACATAACCTAATTAATGAAAACATTCCTTTTAAAGTCTTATTATTAATTTTATGTAAAAAATGACACAAATAAAAGTTTCTTAGAATTAGATTTTACTCATCATGTAAAAATCTCATTAATATTGGACTGTAAATAACAAAGTTTCAGAATCAAAACGCTATCCTCATTAAAAAGCCAAGTTGTGGTATAAAAGACGTTCTAGACCTCGTAGTAATTCATGATTTGGGTGCAAAAAAGATTTTTCCTTATAACTTTTTTATTCCTTGTCATAATTAAAATCTGATGAAACCATGAGATAGAACTTTCAAATACGCATCTTATGAATATAATTTTTCCCAAATTCATATCCGGGCTTTCGAACACTAGGTCATAACGCGTTTGACAATATAACTCTTTCATCTAATTTTTTTTTTAAATTTGACTATTGTATTGTGTTAAAGGAGCATAAGAAAATTGAAAGTATTGGTGAGTTTTTTTCGAAAATTCATTTTTTTCAAAGATATGAGATGTTTAATTTTTCGAATGAGTTTGAAGGTCTGTAGCATGCGTATGAACCACTTTTTCTGATAAATGCTTATTGCGTGATGTTTATCATACATTTTTGTAATAAAATATAAAACGATTTTTAAATTCGAATTCGGGTGTCGATTTCACAGGTCCATTCGAAAACTCACTTTTAATTCAGAAATTTGATTGAAATTCGTAAAACGGACAATTAAATCGGCTTTTTCACCTTAAAATCTATTCGTTTTGTTATTTTCAAAAAAATCAAACCATTGAAAAAAAAGTTACAGTCAGTTGATTTTTTTCCTGATCGTTTTTCTGAGTCAAACTTCTGAAATTCAAAATATATAAAAAATATGTATTTTAAACCGATATTGAATGAAAGGATATCATTTCTAACTAATATGGAGGTGTAGAATCCAAAAATGAAGTCAGCATTCCGAATGAAGGCCGTTTTAAAATTTTTAGGTTTTTTTAATCTCATATTCATTAAATATTCGAAATAAACTGCTAGGGATGTGTGATATATGTTTTTAAACGTTATTCGACATCCTGAGTTCAATTCTGACATTAAAAATATCCTTTGCGAACGTTTTAATAAAATTAAATTTCATTTTAAATTAAATTTCGTTTATTTTCAACACTGAAAAGCCGAAATCGTGAGTTTATTCATGACTAAAAAGATATTTGATTTAAATTGAATGCAATAAGAATAAATGATAAATAATTTTATGTGATACTAATAATTTCTTGTTATTTATTCATTGCAAATAATTAATTTGAGCACATATTACTATTTACTGTTATATTTTACCTTGTTACCAGACATGTTGAAAAATCTGAACATGTTCAGGTTAAAATAAAATATAAAAATAGCTAAATCGTATAAATATAATATTTTTGATATCAGAGTTTAGTTCAGAAGGTCAAAAATAGCATAAAAACATGTTTGATATGTTGATAGCATTTTATTTTAGATATTCAGAAATTTAAATTCAAAAATTTGAAAACGATTTTATATCTGAAATTTGAACTCAGATTTGGATTCAGCAGCATCAAATTAGTTGGGAGACATAGCTTTTAATACAATATAAGTATATGCCATAGGTTTATTCTCTAAGAATTAATTTTCAAAAATTACAATTAATGGCAACCTTTATATTGACCTAATCTAATTCGATGATTAAATTTTCATGGTTAACATCTATATTGACCTAACCCAATGCAATGAGGAAATTATTTTCATGGTCAACCTCAAACCTTAGCTAATTTTCCAAATTTAATGTAACATCAAGAACTAATAGTTAGCAAATAGTTTGCAAATAGTAAACAAATAGTAAACAAATAGTTAACAAAAAGTTAACAAAAAAAAATCGAAAAATCCTTTTAACATGTTAAATTCAACACAACTTTCTGAAAAATTGTAAATTTTCAAGCTTCTAGGTCTAACCGTTTGTGAATAATATTGCTCCAAGTAACACACAGACAGATCTAGCGTATTATATATATAGATTCATGTTATATTTTCCAGATTTTACTACATGATGATGTTGTTCATTTTTCTTTTCGTACTATGCTTCTTAGGCTCGTATATTTACTTTACAGCTAGAGTTAGTATTTATTTACAGTCCATATAATCCTAATTAATTATCAATGGGGTAAAAATGTGTTATATTATTTTGTCATTAGTATTTATATTTTTGAAAAAGTTGTCAAAATTGCGCTAAAAATACAGTCCAGAAAAGCACTAACAACTAATCGTTTATTGCATTCATTGCACTTACTTCTAGCTAGAAAAATAACACTGGAATGAAGTCGTTCATTCAAATCACTGCAATAACTAATTACAAGGTTAGGTTAGGTTAATGTGGAGGTTGACCATGTCATTTTACTCATCTCAGTAGGTTAGGTCAATATATTGGTTGACCATGTCATTTTACTCATCTCAGTAGGTTAGGTCAATATAATGGTTGACCAGGTCATTTTAAAAGAAATAAAACAACAGAATTCATCAGAAAACTTTAATTGGAATAATTACAGAAACAGTTAATTTTTCCTTCCAATCTATGTATGAGAAAAGAGTTTGTAATTTTTTTTATAATTTTAGTGAATACACATGATACTACAGAGAGTAAATTGAAAAACAAATTTGACTCTTCATTCAAATCTAAATACAACGAAAAATTAAAGAAAACTAAAATTGCGATTAATATTCCTAATACTACATATAGAGAATTCTTCTTTTAAATTTGAATATAACCAATAAATTGAAGAAGATTTAATTTTCCATTCAAAATTTAATATTCAAGAAAATTTGTTGCAACAGTTTAATTTTCTTCTCGTCTCTTGGAACTGAGAACTCGACCCCTCACCAAATCTCTTATTCTCAGTGAAATGCCAGTGGGTGATATTTTTGCCCTCGTCGGACAAGCCCTTATCATTTGTCTCAGCTCCTCTGATTTGAAAACGCCTCTGACCTGACTGCCTGTTGGGATGTTCTTTGAAAGAATGAATTCCTTACACTTTTGTAGAATTTTACCCTTCTCCTCACTGGTGAAGAACCTCCTCCCATGTTGTATTGGTGACATCTGAAAATAAAAGATTCAGAGATTAGTATGAGCATAAAAATGTAGGGTGCACGGATAAATTGTTGAGTAATGGTAATATATTTCAGTAGTTTGAACATTGTTGTCTTACCTCTAACTTCCTTGCCATTGCCGAAGCTGGAGAAGAGAACAGATTTCTCTTCGTCTTCTTGGCACTCTGCATTAAACAAAACAAATATAAGGATGATTTAAGACAATGAACTTATAAGGTGAAAGTTGAAGCTACTCGATTAATAACACTGGACTAACCTGTGACGGAGTGAGGCTTTCATCAAGGTTATGTTTGAAGCTGCCAGACTCCTTGGAAGAATGAGGATACTCAATTCTTCCCCCCTCTTCCTGTTGAATATTAGTCATGGAAATGTGTTAGACAATAATGAATAGCTAGTGTTTTGGTAAAAAGAGCCTCTTTTTAGATTAGTATGAGCATAGAAATGTAGGGTGCACGGATAAATTGTTGAGTAATGGTAATATATTTCAGTAGTTTGAACATTGTTGTCTTACCTCTGACTTCCTTGCCATTGCCGAAGCTGGAGAAGAGAACAGATTTCTCTTCGTCTTCTTGGCACTCTGCATTAAACAAAACAAATATAAGGATGATTTAAGACAATGAACTTATAAGGTGAAAGTTGAAGCTACTCGATTAATAACACTGGACTAACCTGTGACGGAGTGAGGCTTTCATCAAGGTTATGTTTGAAGCTGCCAGACTCCTTGGAAGAATGAGGATGCTCAATTCTTCCCCCCTCTTCCTGTTGAATATTAGTCATGGAAATGTGTTAGACAATAATGAATAGGTAGTGTTTTGGTAAAAAGAGCCTCTTTTTAGATTAGTATGAGCATAGAAATGTAGGGTGCACGGATAAATTGTTGAGTAATGGTAATATATTTCAGTAGTTTGAACATTGTTGTCTTACCTCTGACTTCCTTGCCATTGCCGAAGCTGGAGAAGAGAACAGATTTCTCTTCGTCTTCTTGGCACTCTGCATTAAACAATACAAATATAAGGATGATTTAAGACAATGAACTTATAAGGTGAAAGTTGAAGCTACTCGATTAATAACACTGGACTAACCTGTGACGGAGTGAGGCTTTCATCAAGGTTATGTTTGAAGCTGCCAGACTCCTTGGAAGAATGAGGATGCTCAATTCTTCCCCCCTCTTCCTGTTGAATATTAGTCATGGAAATGTGTTAGACAATAATGAATAGATAGTGTTTTGGTAAAAAGAGCCTCTTTTTAGATTAGTATGAGCATAGAAATGTAGGGTGCACGGATAAATTGTTGAGTAATGGTAATATATTTCAGTAGTTGGAACATTGTTGTCTTACCTCTAACTTCCTTGCCAATGCCGAAGCTGGAGAAGAGAACAGATTACTCTTCATCTTCTTGGCACTCTGCATTAAACAAAAC